>RXON01003740.1:0-24645 GCA_009667805.1 Leptobrachium leishanense
CGCCCCCACAGGTATCATTGGCTAAGGCGCATCGGGGCGTTGCCGATTCGGGACCGGATGGCCCGAATCGGCCATTTTCCCTCCTGCTCCGCCCGATCCGAACACGAGGCGGCAGCAAATGGCGGCAAATTTGAAACGGCGTCCGTTACACAATCAACACTTTCATTTACAGGTACTCCTTCGGCCAGCTAGAATGCAGGATCGTTGGTGCAACGGCACAAAACACATAGTTTATTGAATATCAGTGTCCTGATCCCCTGTTTCTGGCTGAGTGTGCTGGGCCAGTCCATCACACAGAGGAATAGCGGTGAAGGCCAGGGCCGCTTGACTGATGCATTTTTTATTTTTTTTAGTCCTTAACGCCCATGGACGTCAAATGTAGGCACTCATTGCCAGCGTCTTCACCATATGGTGCAGGACTACCTAGGGGCAAGGGCAGACCTGGATACCTTTCCAGCAGATGATCCACTGGCTTACTGGGTGTTGAGATTGGATCACTGGCCAGAACTTAGCCAATATGCTATGCAGCTACTAGGTTGCCCTGCATCTAGCATGCTTTCCGAAAGGACGTTCAGTGCCGCTGGAGGTTTTGTCACAGACAAAAGAGTGTGTCTGTCCACCGACTCTGTAGACCGGCTGACATTTATAAAAATGAATCAGTCCTGGATCAGCAGCTATCAATCCCCTGATGCCGAAGTAACGGAATAGATCGGGTATGACTTCTGCATGCACAAAACCTCCAGCACTGAACTCTTCCACAATACCACAAAAGGGTTACGGTGTGAATGCACTTGCTGCCATGAAAGGCACAATATTTGGCTGCACTGACGCCTGTGCCAGATTTATATCATTTTAATTTTTTGAACAGCAGGGTCCAACCCTTCCACAATACCACAGAGGGGTTACTGTATGATGATACTTGATGGCCTGGCATTAAAGGCACAATATCTGGGTGCACTGATGCCCATTACCAGATCAAAAACTTTTCAATATAGGACCACATGGTCCACCCCTGCACTCTTCCACAATACTACAGAGGGGTATGATGATACTTGATGGCCTGGTATTAAAAGCACAATATCTGGGTGCACTGATGCCCATTACCAGATCAAAAACTTTTCAATATAGGACCACATGGTCCACCCCTGCACTCTTCCACCATAACACAGAGGGGTTACAGTATGATGATACTTGATGGCCTGGCATTAAAGGCACAATATCTGGGTGCACTGACGCCCATTACCAGATCTCAAAAACTTTTCAATATAGGACCACATGGTCCACCCCTGCACTCTTCCACAATACCACAGAGGGGTTACTGTATGATGATACTTGATGGCCTGGCATTAAAGGCACAATATCTGGGTGCACTGATGCCCATTACAAGATCAAAAACTTTTCAATATAGGACCTCACGGTCCACCCCTGCACTCTTCCACCATAACACAGAGGGGTTACTGTATGATGATACTTGATGGCCTGGCATTAAAGGCACAATATCTGGGTGCACTGACGCCCATTAACAGATCAAAAACTTTTCAATATAGAACCACATGGTCCATCCCTGCATTCTTCCACCATACCACAGAGGGGTTACTGTATGATGATCAGGGCAGCCATCAGAAATGATGGGGCCCCTTACTAAACCTCACGATGGGGCCCCCCAGGGCCCCCCCTCAACATCTAACAGCTTTTCTCCCCCTTCAAAAAAAAAGGACATAACATAGCACCACAGCAATAAAACTCCCAGTAATGTGCAGTGTGTATTAGCTTATCACAGTATCCACAGCAATAAAACTCACAGTAATGAGCGGTGTGTCTGAACATATCACAGAATCCACAGCAATAAATCTCACAGAAACGGGCTGTGTATGATGGCCTTTGGGTCTGGGGTCTGGGCCTGGGCCCTGGGGTCTAGCCTGGGCCCTGGTCTCTGGGTCTGGTCCCTGGGCCTTGGGGTCTGGGTCCTAGGGTCTGGGCCCTGGGTCTGGGCCTTAGGGTCTGGGCCCTAGGGTCTGGGGTCTGGGCCCTGGGTCTGGGCCTTGGGGTCTGGGCCCTGGGTCTGGGCCCTGGGTATGGGGTCTGGACCCTAGGGTCTGGGCCCTGGGTCTGTATTTGGGCTTTGGAGTCAGGGCCTTGGGTCTGGGCCCTGGGTCTGGGGTCTGGGCCCTGGGTTTGGCCTAGGGGGTCTGGCCCAGGGTCTGGGCCCTGGGTTTGGGCCTAGGGGTCTGGGCCCTGGGTCTTAGGGTCTGGGCCCTAGGGTCTGGCCCCTGGGTTTGGGCCTAGGGGGTCTGGGCCCTGGGTCTGGGCCTTGGGTCTGGGCCCTGGGTCTGGCCTTAGGGTCTGGGCCCTGGGTTTGGGCCTAGGGGGTCTGGGCCTTAGGGTCTGGGCCTAGGGGTCTGGGCCTTAGGGTCTGGGCCTAGGGGGTCTGGGCCCAGGGTCTGGGCCAGGGTCTGGCCTTAGGGTCTGGGCCCTGGGTTTGGGCCTTGGGTCTCGGCCTTAGGTTCTGGGCCCTGGGTTTGGGCCTAGGGGGTCTGGGCCCAGGGTCTGGGCCTTGGGTCTTGGGTCTGGGCCGTGGGTCTGGGCCTTGGGTCCTGGGTTTGGGCCTAGGGGTCTGGGCCCTGGGTTTGGCCTAGGGGGTCTGGGCCCAGGGTCTGGGCCCTAGTGTCTGGGGCCTGGGTCTGGGCCTTGGGTCTGGGTCCTGGGTTTGGGCTTAGGGGTCTGGGCCCTGGGTTTGGGCTTAGGGGTCTGGGCCCTGGGTCTGGGCCCTAGGGTCTGGGCCCTAGGGTCTGGGTCCTGGGCCTTGGGGTCTGGGCCATGGGTTTGGGCCTAGGGGTCTGGGCCCTGGGTCTGGGCCCTGGGCCTTTGCCCTGGGTCTGGGCCATAGGGTCTGGGCCCTGGGTCTGGGCCCTGGGTTTGGGTCTTGGGGTCTGGGCCCTGGGCATTTGCCCTGGGTCTGGGCCCTGGGTCTGGGCCTTGGCCCTGGGCCTAGGGGTCTGGACCCTGGGCCCTAGGGTCTGGGCCCTAGGGTCTGGGCCCTGGGTCTGGGCCTTGGGGTCTGGGCCCTGGGTCTGGGCCTTGGGGTCTGGGCCCTGGGTCTGGGCCTTGGGGTCTGGGCCCTGGGTCTGGGCCTAGAGGTCTGGGTCCTGGGTCTGGGCCCTGGGTCTGAGCCTAGAGGTCTGGCCTAGGGGTCTGGGCCTTGGGTCTGGGCCTTGGGGTCTGGGCCTTGGGTTTGGCCTAGGGGGTCTGGGCCCAGGGTCTGGGCCTTGGGGTCTGGGCCTTGGGTCCTGGGTTTGGGCCTAGGGGTCTGGGCCCTGGGTCTTAGGGTCTGGGCCCTAGGGTCTGAGCCCTGGGTTTGGGCCTTGGGTCTGGGCCTTAGGGTCTGGGCCTGGGTTTGGGCCTTGGTCTGGGCCCTGGTTTGGGCCTTGGGTCTGGGCCTTAGGGTCTGGGCCCTGGGTTTGGGCCTAGGGGTCTGGGCCCTGGGTTTGGGTCTAGGGGGTCTGGGCCCTGGGTTGGGCCTAGGGGTCTGGGCCCTGGGTCTGGGCCTAGGGGTCTGGGCCCTGGGCCCTAGGGTCTGGGCCATGGGTTTGGGCCTAGGGGTCTGGGCCTGGGTCTGGGCCATAGGGTCTGGGCCCTGGGTCTGGGCCTTGGGGTCTGGGCCTGGGTCTGGGCCCTGGGTCTGGGCCCTGGGTCTGAGCCTAGAGGTCTGGGCCTAGGGGTCTGGCCTTGGGGTCTGGGTCCTGGGCCCTGGGTTTGGGCCTAGGGGTCTGGGCCTGGGTCTTAGGGTCTGGGCCCTGGCTCACCACTCGCTGTCTTCTATCTTCTTTTCTTCTGTCTTCAGCTCTTCTTTTCTTCACCTTTTCTTTAATTTTCTTCTCTTCTTTCTTCTCTCTTCTTCCTGGTCCCTCCAGCTCCGGCGCGCAGCTTCACTGAGTGGAGGGGCGGAGCCAAAGCAACGTGCTTGGGAGGCCCCTCACACGCTGCTTGGCCCTGCCCAGCCAGGAAGTGAAGCTGCCAGGAGCCGGAGGAGACACAGTGTCTCAGTCTCCTCCGGCTCCTGCAGCAGCAGCAGGGACACAGCTCCGGATTCGGACTCATCGAGTCCGATACCGGAGCTGTTAAAGGGCGACGCCGCTGCCGTCGGGGGCCCGGGATCCTCCCCCCAGGCCCCAGCGGCCCGGGCCCCCACTGGGCCCGGGCCCCTTACGGCAGTATTGGGCGTAATGCCCTGATGGCGGCCCTGATGATGATACTTGCTGGCCTGGCAGTCTTGCACCAAAGGCAGAATATCTGGGTGCACTGACGCCCATTCCCAGATTCATATCTTTTTAATATAGGACCGCATGGTCCACCCTTGCACTCTTCCACAATACCACAGAGGGGTTACTGTATGATAGTACTTGCATGCCTGGCACTAAAGGCACAATATCTGGGTGCACTGCCATTGACGCCTGTATCAGATTCATATCCTCAGAGGGGTTACGGTGTGACGGCACTGTTGCCGACGCTAAAAGCCCAATTTTAAAGCACCTATTGTTACTTTCATCCAAAGCCTGCATAAGTTTCACAATAATTTAGCCAAAAAAAACACTAAACGTTTTCTGCGCGTCCTTGAATGTCTTTTCATACAGGCTGCCGCCCCAAGCAGTTGTTTATGGATAGATTAAAGGAAAAGCATTTACCGTCTTTTGAAACGTCATTTTTTTGTTTTTAAGTGTTTCTATACAACCTAGAAATCCGCCACTTCACGGGCATGTTATGGGGACCTCCTAGGCACGATATTTGAAGGAATTTTTGGTTTTTATTTTTAACCCTTATTTCATGGAAAACTCACTGTCCCTTTTAAAAACGTTTTTTTTTTAACTTTTTGTCCTTGTTTCCTGACCCCCAGGGCACTACCCGGACCCCCATACACCATTTATGGCAAATATGTAGCATATATGCCCTCTTGGATGGCACTCTAAAAAAACGAATTTTCAGCCCCATTGACTTGCATGGGGGTTCGGGTTCGGGTTCGGTCCCGAACAAATGGGAAGTTCGGGCTCGAACCGAACTCGGAGGGTGTTCGGCTCATCCCTACTTCTGAGAAGATACGCTATTAGTGTAGCGAGGAAGCTGGCTGCACATTTTGCATCGCTCCCTCTACACTAATAGCGTATCTTCTCAGAAGCTGCACACAGCGGCCGGTGTATAAAGCGTCTAACAGTGTGGGAGACGAGAGGCTGTGCTTGTTGGTGGATCCAGGAATCAGGTGAGTAATAGAAAGAAAGGAAAAAAAGTTTTATTTTATGTTCCTTGGGACATTTAAAAATGTCCTCGGATTTTTTTTTTTTAGAAATGTGTCGCCTTACCTCAGCCTGGTGGTCAGTCAGTGGAGGCTCCCTGGATCCTGGTTGTAGAGGAAGGGGGGGGTCTGCCGTGGCTGCAGGTGCAGTGGCTCCCTCCCTGCGCCACCTCTCTGCCACATGCACCCGGCCGGCATGCCCGCAAAGTCGCAGCTCTGTCATCTGGCAGCCGCATGCTCCTCAAGAGATCCTTGGGAGGCCCCGGTGGGCTGCCCTCTACAGTGCCTGATTAGAGGGCATCATCTGCCTGATGTTTTAGCAACAAGATTGTTTTATCCCATAGGCGTCAATGTTAAAAATATTTCCATTTTAATTCAGTATCTAATAAACCATTGCTTATAATATTCTGCAGTAAAGAGTCTCTTTATTTTTAGATTTTTTAGGATTTTTTAAAAAAAAATCAAAAATTATTATTTTTTGAACTTTTTACGAACGGCCTGAAAAGTTCGAAGTTCGCAAACTTTCGAACAGCCGATGTTTGATGCAAACATCGAACCGATTCGAACCGGCAGCCCATCCCTACTCCTCACTAACCTCATATATTTCCTTATTTCCAGATCACTAACCTTTTGTTTACATAAGAAGCAATGCTAGCTCAGGACTAATATGCAGTGCCTCCTGATGCCATGCTTTACAGCAGGGCTGGTCAGAAGGTGACCCACAAGGTGGCCTAGATCTAAGGTGTCTTGTCACCTTTAGCTGCCACCTGTCCTAGGCTAAAGTCACAAGGACCTCAGGTCATGTTAAACTGAATGGCAAAAGAAATGCAATTTTTAATCTAAAATAGACCTGATGCAGTAAATCTTTTAATTTGCTGGCTTAAAAGATGCAATTCTTCCAATTGCAGTATGTCATAACTTGATATAGTAGTGTATGTCATATACAGGACACTCATCATCTTGTTATACTGCATTAATGTCTCGTTCAATATACTCCTCCATACTCCCGATAAAGACCCCTAGAAAGTGTGTGTGTGTGTTTGTGTGTGTGTGTGTAAATCACATTTGAGTGTGTGTTTATTGTTACGTGTGAAATAATTGCTAATTGGGTGACAGGAATCTTGGTGAGTTCCCACACTTAATTTTTTTAGGACTTGATAGATATCATTATTTATATCAAGAGTTCTGTATATTTATGTAGTATAAGCCGTTTTTTCTTCTAAAAAAAGTTGTAGCGCTGCTTTAAGATTTTGCTTGCTGCATTTACTTGTTGTGGCCACCAGAGGGAGACAGGGGCAATATGGACTATGCTGGACACAAACGGAACTACAATTTCCAATGTGCTTTGCGGTGGAGACAGGAAGTGGGTGGGAGAGAAAGGAAGGACATCTGCAGCCTCGTCGGGGGATAGCCAGAGTGAGCCGAGCGGCAGAAGGTGGAAGACGCACGTGAGACTGCCAGAGATTGTGACCAGGCCGGAGAGAGCAGACGCTGCCTCGCGGGTGCTGGGGATCAGGACAGTGACTTGCCAGAGACCTACCCACGCACCGCTGAGAGGTTTTGCACAGACATAAAGTTCCGGTTGGACCCCGAGTAAGGAGACCGCGATGATCCATTGGGAGTGCAGGCGGTAGGCCATAGTTTTTCATTGCGGAGATTGGACAAGCAAGGGAAGCGGATCCGGTGGCACAGAGTCCCAGTGCAAAAGCGGAGAGACATCCTTGATCGGGCAGCGGAACAGATTGTCTAACGGATGGGTGAGAGGCCTTCCAGGCCACAGTTCCAAGTATAACAAAGCACGTTGCATTGTTGTCTAAATCTACAGGGCCCCAACTTGACTAGTCGAAGATTTGCTCATTCCATTCACTGGCCAGTTGAATACAGTACCCGGGTACCTGAGATCCTACACACACACCTTTTTGAGACATTACTTTCACGGGACTTACACTCCAGAATCGAAGGGGTTAAACTTTCCTTTTGCTGCTGCGTGTTTTTCCCGCATTACGAAGTCCTGTCGTTCATATACCGTGTTTACATTATATATGCCGCTTTATTGGGATCAGTAAAGTATATAATCTATAAAATCCACAACAGTGCTGGTGTATATTTATTCCCTAGTGCAGTGAGACTAACCCGAGGTTAATTCAGCGGCTCCTCCGGGAGTGAGCGCTTCAAAGTGACTGGAGTTGACAAGTGAGTTTAAATCTCTAGATTTAAATGATCAAATTGAAAATAATTTCTAACCTGGACATTTTGGCCTAAAACATGTAAATTTCGGCCTAATCTCCTTTTTAGTGCTTTACCCTGTTAGTGTCATGTGACAGCGAAACTAAGAGCTTCCGTATTTCATCTAAGTGGCGAGAGTGATTATCATTTATCATCATTAAAACACGATCAATCTGCATTTACAGTTTTTCATTTTATTTGTTTCTTCTTCAAATCACAGCCACGAATAAACCCGTTCTGTTTTCTTTCTGAAAGCTTCTGGCTTCGATGTTTTTCTGTATACTGTGACAGGTTTACACTCATGCTCCTTCCCGCGCCCACAGCAGCCAGCATCTGACGTCAATGTGTGCATCTGCATCTCATGTCAGCCGATGGTGACAAGGAGGAGCTTAAATCCTCTGCTCCTGGCCGGATGAGGAGTATTGCATGCGCTGCCACCAGATGCATAGTATTCCACTCTAGGACGAGGCAGCAGCATTTCTTTAAGAAAAGTCGGATCCAGCATGTTCTATCCAAACTTTCAGAGATATCAATCCCGTCTGGTACTATATTAGTAAGTTTTGACATGGTCTCACTTTATAACAATATCCCTCATGATGTGGGTTTAAGAGTGACACAATACTTCCTGAATGAGAAATATTCACTTTTGGAGGCTGAATTTGTACTACTTCTGTTGGAATTTCTGTTACATCACAATTATTTTGTATCTAATAGCAAATTCTACTTACAAACCTGGGGCACAGCCATGGGAACTTGCTGTGCCCCGAGTTATGCCAACCTTTATCTGGCATGATGGGAAAAAACGCACGTATTTACCCACGACAAATTGAATTTTTATTTTGCTTGATCTGTCAGTTCCCACTCCCATTTTGACCCCTTTATTTTGTACTTATTTTATTTAGCCAATCTTTGATATGCATTTTGTTCCCATCTCTGTATAACATAATGCCAATTGTCAGTGATCATTCTTGGTGTTTCTTACTCTCAACACAATTTTACCAATTTACTTCTCATATAATTTTTCATTATTTATTTATTTCTTGATTAACTTTATAGCATTCCAAAAATACATTGGGATATGATAAGGCTCACATCAATATCTTATTAGCTATGCGCTAGTCCACATGTGTGTATCGTTCTATTTTTTGTTTATCCATATGGACAGCGGGAGCAGTAAATATAGCTGAGACATATATTACCATTTGTCATTTATGCATTACTCTGCTTCATATATTTATTGGCTTCCTGCCATTCTTTGCATCTTCTTACCAACATCCAGGTTGTTATATCTAGGATTTCAATCAGTGTCTAGATATAAGGAAGAAAGTTAGAAAACCATCTAACGAAGAGAAGGCAATGGGAGGTACTGGTTAAAACGTAACTTTTAATAGTTATTATAAATTCACCTAAAACACCTAAAAAATATACGATTTATGGGAAGCATGGAGTAGGGTGCATAGGGTTAATTATTAGTAGGGTTGCACCGATACCGATACTAGTATCGGTATCGGGGCCGATACTGGGTACTGCAGGAGTACTTGGTACTCCTGCAGTACCCCCCGATATTTTTCCCGATACCAGAAGTCGGCATTGAGCCGGCTTGTCGGCATCCGAGGGGCTGCGGCGGCTGTCCGAATGCTCTATCGACATTCGGACAGCCGCCCCTGGAGCGCTCTGCGATACTTACCTTCCTGAGCGACGCCGGGAATGTCTCCGTGCATGCGCTCATTGGAAGGACCCCAGCCGCGACCACGTGGGACCATGTGATCGCGGCTGGGGTCCTTCCAACGAGCGTGCGCGCGGAAACTTTCCCGGTGTCGCTCAGGAAGGTAAGTATAAACACTGTGAGCAGCTGCAGGGCCTGTCCGAATGCTGATAGAGCGTTCAGACAGGCCCTGCAGCTGCTCTCCGCGATGATACTTACCTTCCTGGGCAACGCCGGGAAAGTTTCCGCGCGCACGCTCGTTGGAAGGACCCCAGCCGTGATCACATGGTCCCACGTGGTCGTGGCTGGGGTCCTTCCAATGAGCGCACGCGCGGAGACATTCCCGGTGTCGCTCAGGAAGGTAAGTATCGTCGCGGGGGGGGGGAACCATGAGCTGGGGGCATACCCATGTGTGAGCTGGGGGCAAATCCATGTGTGAGCTGGGGCAAATCCATGTGTGAGCTGGGGCAAATCCATGTGTGAGCTGGGGCATATCCATGTGTGAGCTGGGGCAAATCCATGAGTGAGCTGGGGCATATCCATGAGCTGGGGCATATCCATGTGTGAGCTGGGGCAGTATCCATGTGTGAGCTGGGGCAGTATCCATGTGTGAGCTGGGGGCAAATCCATGTGTGAGCTGGGGCAAATCCATGTGTGAGCTGGGGCAAATCCATGTGTGAGCTGGGGCATATCCATGTGTGAGCTGGGGCAAATCCATGAGTGAGCTGGGGCATATCCATGAGCTGGGGCATATCCATGTGTGAGCTGGGGCAGTATCCATGTGTGAGCTGGGGCAGTATCCATGTGTGAGCTGGGGCAAATCCATGTGTGAGCTGGGGCGAATCCATGTGTGAGCTGGGGCGAATCCATGTGTGAGCTGGGGCAAATCCATGAGTGAGCTGGGGCAAATCCATGAGCTGGGGCATATCCATGTGTGAGCTGGGGCATATCCATGAGCTGGGGCATATCCATGTGTGAGCTGGGGCATATCCATGTGTGAGCTGGGGCATATCCATGAGCTGGGGCATAGCCATGTGTGAGCTGGGGCAAATCCATGTGTGAGCTGGGGCAGTATCCATGTGTGAGCTGGGGCATATCCATGTGTGAGCTGGGGCAAATCCATGTGTGAGCTGGGGCAGTATAAATATATATATATCGGGGGGGATATACATGTGAGCTGGGGGCATTTTTATATGGTCTGTTCTTATTGGAAAGCGTCACATGACATTAAAGAAAAGTATCGGTACTCGGTATCGGTGAGTACTTTTAAAAAGTATCGGTACTCGTACTCGGTCTTAAAAAAGTGGTATCGGTGCATCCCTAGTTATTAGCCAGTGTTGTTAGCCAATATTAAATCTCTGAGTATGTATCAATAATAGATTGAAATGGCTACAATTGCTGATATTATTGATACATCTATAGATACATAAAGCAAGAGCAATGTCCCATGTAAACACGGTAGGGGAAATTCCCCAAGGAACCACAAAGACTGGGTAGTAGTTAAAGTCGAGGGATAATTCCTCATGCAAATCTCACATACCACTCTATGCTAACCTCGGCGGTTCTTGCCGCCTACGTTACCGGATATTGCTAGAACCCCAACATCGTCAGAGGAAAATGAGTACCAGAGTCAAGAAAATTTGTTAACAGAATTCATGCGAATTATAAATCTGACTGACATCTTACTTACTATATCACAAAGGAATCTTCTCCTTAAAGGACTTTCCTTTGTCCCTCGTCCTACCTTTGATAGTTTTACTTGGATTAAAGATATTCATTTATTTGTTCGAAAAATTGCGTTACATAAATTACACCAAATGAAATTCGAGACTATTGCCAAACAACATGGCCTCGTAGAAACAGATTTTGAATGCCTTTCGAATCTCATAGACCTGATGTCCAGTAACGATAACGATACCAACCTGAAATCTAAAAGTAAATTCATACATATCGGCGATTATAATAACATTGATTTATTTCGTAAAATGGTATGCCAAGAGATAGAAAAACTTCAACCTAATCAATTACGCATATCCACACCAGATAATCTTACCAAGAATGAAAGAATTGCATGCAAAGAATTACAAAGCAACAAAGAACTAACAATTAAAAGATCTGACAAAGGAGGAAATATTGTAATAATGAAGAGTGACCAATATAAAATCATGGTCACTGAGATCTTACACAACGGTATCATCTATACGAGGCTGGAAGGTGACCCCACTAAAAAATTCTCTCAAGAACTTGATGTCATACTATCAAACGGCCTTAACGATCGCCATATTTCTAGAGATGAATATGAATTTATGAAACCCAAATCTCCTACTATTGCAACCTTTTATGCATTGCCAAAAATTCATAAGGGAAAAAATCCCCCACCAGGGAGACCTATAGTGTCTGGCAATGATTCATTGACCCAGAACGCGAGTTTACAGTTGTGTTCAAAATTATTCAACCCCCACTGAAATTGAGTGTTTTGGCCAGTTTGACATTGATTTTGATCATTCAGTCATCTTGCTTACAATTAAATCAAAGAGGCACGTGTAGATCAGACAAATATAACATAACATTTATAATGAAATAACCACAAATGTCTTTTCTGTGCTCACATCATTATCAGTTTTATTCAACCCCCAAGTGACATTTAATCTTAGTACTTAGTACAACATCCTTTTACAGTTATAAACAGCTTTTAAACGTGAAGCATAGCTTGACACAAGTGTCTTGCAGCGATCTACGGGTATCTTCGCCCATTCGTCATGGCAAAAGCCTCCAGTTCAGTCACATTCTTAGGCTTGCGCACTGCAACTGCTTTCTTTAAGTCCCACCAGAGGTTCTCAATCGGATTTAAGTCAGGTGACTGCGATGGCCACTCCAAAATGTTCCAGCCTTTAATCTGCAACCATGCTCTAGTGGACTTGGAGGTATGCTTGGGTTCATTGTCCTGTTGAAAGGTCCAACGTCTCCCAAGCCTCAGGTTTGTGACGGACTGCATCACATTGTCATCCAATATCTCCTGGTACTGAAGAGAATTCATGGTACCTTGCACACGCTGAAGCTTCCCTGTACCTGCAGAAGCAAAACAGCCCCAAAGCATGATTGACCCCCCCGCCATGCTTCACAGTAGGCAAGGTGTTCTTTTCTTCATAGGCCTTGTTCTTCTTCCTCCTCCAAACATAGCGTTGATCCATGGGCCCAAACAGTTCTAATTTTGTTTCATCAGTCCACAGAACACTATCCCAAAACTTCTGTGGTTTGTCCACATGACTTTTGGCATACTGCAGTCGACTCTTCTAATCTTTGGAGACAGCAAGGGGGTGCGCCTGGGAGTTCTGGCATGGAGGCCTTCATTACGCAGTGTGCGCCGTATTGTCTGAGCTGAAACTTCAGTACCCACATCTGACAAATCTTTTCTCAGTTCCTCAGCAGTCAGACAGGGACTTTTCTCCACTCTACGCTTCAGGTAGCGCACAGCAGTCGAAGTCAGCATCTTCTTTCTGCCACGACCAGGTAGCGTTTCAACAGTGCCCTTTGCCTTGAATTTGCGAATGATGCTTCCTATGGTCTCTCTTGGTATGTTTAACATCTTTGCAATCTTCTTATAGCCATTGCCCTTCCTGTGAAGAGTAATCACCTCTTCTCTTGTCTTCCTGGACCATTCTCTTGACTTCACCATGTTTGTAACCACACCAGTAAATGTCTAGAAGGAGCTGAGTATCACAGTCATTTTAAAGCTGCCTTATTGGTGCTTATTATGCTTTATTGCTGCTCCGTGACATCCACAGGTGTTTTCAATACCTGATTGAAAACACTTGAATGAACCTCTGTTCTTAAGAGTGGTAGTCTTTAAGGGGTTGAATAATTGTGTCAATGAAGAATTCACAAAAGAAACATTTACTACTGTATTACAAAACCAATTGATGTCATTTTAGTTGCATATGGTTCTTTAAAAATTCCTTGTAGGATTTCATTCTGAATACAATTACAAATGTACACTAAATTCCCTAAAACCCTTTACAGCATTGGGGGTTGAATAATTTTGAACACAACTGTATATGTAGATCAAATCCTACGAGGATTTGTCTATGAACTACCTTCCTTCCTAAAAGATTCAAAAGAAACACTCGCCCTTTTTGAGCAAATGCAAGTCCCTTCGCATGCCTTACTATGCAGCCTTGATGTGGAGGCATTGTATAGTAGCATACCGCATACATTAGGGCTCAAACACGTCGAAACCTTTCTGCACAGGAAATTCGAACCTCACCCCGACTTTGTATCCTTTGTAATTGAAATACTTGAATTTGTATTACATCATAACTATTTTTTGTTTGATAATACTTTCTATTTACAATCCATCGGCTCTGCTATGGGCACACCCTGTGCCCCATCACATGCAAATCTTTTTCTTGGACTATGGGAAGAACAGATAGTCTTTGGCGACCAAATGTGTCAATACCACCAATTTATATATTGCTGGAAACGTTACATAGATGATATTATCATTGTCTGGACATCAACCATTGAGACCTTTTAAAGAATTTGTAGGTCATCTTAATAATAACAATTTAAACTTAAAATTCACTCATGAAATACAAGAAACCAGTATTAATTTTTTGGACATTACACTTCAAAAAACCTCGAGTGGGAATATCTCTTCCTCTTTATACCGAAAACCAACCTCTACTAATAACTTATTAAACTGGAAGAGTTATCACCCTCTACCATTGTGTAGAGGAATCCCAATCGGCCAATATCTGAGACTGCGACGAACGTGCAGCTCAGTAGAAGACTTTAAGAATAAAGCAAAATCACTGAGATCTTTATTTAAAGAAAAAGGTTATCCTAATCGAGTCCTTAAAATGGCGTACAAAAGAGCACTAACAACTGATCGTAAGGATCTTCTATCACCTCTGCCGAACTCGAAAAAATGATAAATTAATCAGACTCATAGGAAACTATGACACAGGGTGGAAGCCTGTCAGAAAAATCTGCGAACGCTTCTGACCCATCCTTATACAGGATCCCCACCTTAAACAAGTCCTTAAACCTACACCTATGATGACAGCAAGACGCTGTACGAATCTTGGAGACCATCTGACATTCAAACTAAAAGACCCCAAAAAAACTCCTGGCTATCCAAAGACATTAGAGGCACCTATAGATGTGGCAGATGTAAGGCGTGACCTCATGTCTGTAAAGACTCTAAAACTGCCTATAACTACGATAATACTCTTAATTTTCCGATTCAACAGTTTAACTGTAATTCAAGTGGAGTGATTTATCAACTAATTTGTGGTTGCGGACTCAAATATATTGGTAAAACAATTAGACCATTGAAAGTTCGCATTCTGGAACACCTACGTTCAGTGAGATATCCAATAGATACATCAGTATCAAGACACCTTAATTTATACCATCAAGGATCAAGTACGAACCTCAAATTCATTGGAATTGAGCAGATTAAACTGGGCCCCAGAAAGGGAAATATAGACAAAAAATTGTGTCAACGTGAAGCCTTCTGGATACATAGACTCAATACCTTATATCCAAACGGACTAAATGAAGGCTTCACTTTTACTTCATGTATCTGACCCTCCTTTCACCCGCACAATTTTATTATTCCTTATCTACCAGATTATGTGATCTACTCTACCTATTTTATCTCCACTATTTTACTGAGGGTCCCTTAATACCACCATTCTATTATGATCACTAGTAGCTCTTTAATATGACAGACTGTAAATCTGTGTTCAAGAATAATGACTAAGAGATTTTCGGCTTCTGTTTTTGCCGGACACCCCCCCCATATGCATATGCAGGACCAGCTAATCCGGCGTTTCCTAATAGGAACTTTTGTTTAATATGTTAACACTACGCAAGTCGTGGTACATATCTATTATCATCCCTATGGATTAATTCTATACTGCTCTTTTCTCTGCAGTGAAGTTAGTAATCCTAGATGGTCCTCTGTAGCATATACATATATAAAAAATTAGAGCTGTAGAAGAACCAAACTCTAATATCTAATATCTAAGAACTATTTACTCTCTCTGGGTTAATCCCCACACAGTATGAGACGTAGACTCTTAGATCGCTGTATAACTTTTGTATACTAGTCACCATGACAATAAGTCGAATATGATTGGCTCGCACATTATGTTGATAGGTCACTATGACAACCAACATGGACACTTTATAATGACGTATAGATCGTTACGTGCCAAATCTTACACTTATTTCTCTTATTAAAATAATTGCAGTGTAAATTGAGTTCTCCAGAAACATTAGGTAAGCTTTATATATTCTTCCCAGGTGGCGATCAGTATGGCACATTTATACTGTGATCACTTCCATAATAACATAGTAGCTACTGATGCCTAGTGATAACGTATTGTGAGATCCAAAGTTGAATGGTGGGAATCCACACACCAGGGAATAATTATGAATAGCGCCCTCTTCCATCTTTTTTCAAAGGATCCTCAGTATATAAATACCCCTCAGGTAGGGCACATCTCCACTCTTGAAAAAGCTGTTTTGAATAGCGAAACGCATCAAGCGTTATGTCTGGTTGTTGCTTTTAACTGTTTTCCTCTTGTATGAGGGTTGTATAGGTGCTACCTTATCTCTTTGAGCGTATGTCTGGGTTCTAGCAATAGCCGGTAACGTAGGCGGCAAGAACCGCCGAGGTTAGCATAGAGTGGTATGTGAGATTTGCATGAGGAATTATCCCTCGACTTTAACTACTACCCAGTCTTTGTGGTTCCTTGGGGAATTTCCCCTACCGTGTTTACATGGGACATTGCTCTTGCTTTATGTATCTATAGATGTATCAATAATATCGGCAATTGTAGCCATTTCAATCTATTATTGATACATACTGAGAGATTTAATATTGGCTAACAACACTGGCTAATAACTAACCCTATGCACCCTACTCCACGCTTCCCATAAATCGTATATGTATGTGTTTTAGGTGAATTTATAATAACTATCAAAAGTTACGTTTTAAACAGTACCTCCCATTACCTTCTCTTCGTTAGATGGTTATCTAACTTTCTTCCTTACATACGAGTATCTACTCGGGGTTAGGTCCCCACCCGGTAATGGTGCTCTGTGGTGCCTAGTGTACCAACCACCCCCCTTCTTGCAGGGTTATCCAAAGAGATCCGAATTGCTTGAGAAAGGTAACCGAACGCCATTAGCCATTCGGCTATCCAGAGAGCAGGCAATTCGCTAAATCCTGGCGAATTGCCTGCACATACGGTGCCTGTTCGGTGCCTGTTCGAGGGCAGTGAAAACCCCATAAAAAAGCACTGCTTCGGCTATTCAGAGAACACAAACCAGCAGTGAAAGGTTCCCCTAATGTCCTGCCATTCGGTGGTTTAATTTGGCAAATTTATTCAGGAGAATCCCATAGACTTCAATGTTAAAAATATTCCCGTTTTAATTCAATATCTAATAAACCATTCATTATAAAATTCTGCAGCAAAAAGTCTCTTTATTTATAGATTTTTTAGGATACTTTAAGCATTTTTCTTAATTTTTTCTTTTTTTTTTAAAAGTCAGATTTTTTTTTTTTTTTTTTAAGTTTACTTATTTTTTCTGTAACAGCCCTCTTTATTATCATTCCCTGGACCTCCTGTGTAAATTTCAGACATTTTCGCTCAGTAGTTTCTTTGCAAACAGCTTTTCATTTTCACAGATTCATACAAACGGTTTTGCTAATTTATTCACTGCCTCCTCTGCGTCTCAGCTGCTTCGGCTCTGTGTGATTCGGCTCCTGTTCGGCTGCTTCGCTGCGTGTGATCGGCTCCTGCTCGGGTTTTTCGAAGTTTAATCCAGATGTTTTCGCTTGTTTTTGGCGTGCACTCGGTGGGTTTTGCGGTTAGTTTTCGTCAGGTTTGCGGTTTGCAATTCGGGGACCCTGTGGTGCTTGCTGAATACACCGCAGGGTCACCGAAATGGGATCGGCAAAAGGAACCGAATTGAAGAGAACGAAAAGTCACCGAACGTGCGGTGACTTTTCGAATCTCTTTGGATAACCCTGTTAGTGTCTAGATATAACTCTGCTCTACAAACTGCGCTTAGACCATCTCTCCTGGTCATATTTAAATGTTTTCTCCGGATTACGGATTGCTCAATAGACCGATCGCTTGAATCACAGTATGATGTGATTATTTGATTGAAGGAGGCAAGTGTCAATCACTTTACAAGCCCAATGATTCGTTCATTTCACCTTTTGCTCTGGTCACCATAACTACCAAGTGAATGCTATTCTCAGATTGGTTGCGCTTCACTTCAATCATACAGCTGTTTGGGAACACCTTGCTACAGTCACCTCTTATTCTTCCGATTGGCTAATTAGGGGTCCATTCTTATACAAGTGGGTTTAAATATGCATGCTTATGCCATTCGCATCCCCAGCACTCCTGACGAGCCTGTGCAAGGCGAAACGCGCGTTGGGTGCGCCTTCTTTGTTGTGGGCAGCCTTACCCCCAAATCTCCCTGCTTATAACGCTTCTAGTCAATTAGTTTTTTCACTACTATGCAGTACTTACAGCTGTCATATGGAGCTACTATGTGGATTGATGGCTTACCTTCCAGCATGTATTGAGCTTCAATATTGCTCTCATTACCTGTGATATCGACTGTGAAACTACTTCTATCTTTTTTCATCTGATAATATACTGCCAAGTACTCACTGAGTACTAATCATTTCTGCGCTGACCCAATTTGGTTGTGCCTTTCCTTGATGCGGGCAATCTTACCCTTACCCCCAAATTTCCCTGGTTATAGCGCTTTCAGTGAATCTGTTTTCTCACTGTTATATTGTATTTACATCAAATCTTCTTAAGTCACTCAAGAGCTCCTTACTAACATACCTCAATACAGAATGCACCTGTAAACATGTAACATAGTGACTATATTTCCTACATATTTATTTTCTGTTTATCTGTATATTTGTGTTGTGTTTTTTTTTTTAATATCTTGCATTGTATTACTTTGTATTTCTGTAACTGTAACACTTCAATGTTCTTGAACCCAGGACATACTTGAAAACGAGAGAAATCTCAATGTATCCTTCCTAGTAAAATCCTTTATAAATAAATAAATAAATAAATTTACAGTTACTAAGAGGACTGTTGGCTTGCCTCTCAGCATGTATTGGCGACGCTATTACATCAAACAATTGAGAAGGGGGGCATGGGGGTTCCTAACATTTTTCTTTATTATAAAGCATCAATTCTGTCGGCGGTTCATTATTAATGACAGGCTCACAGGGACCTCAATGGTCTCGCCATATCTCCAGATACTTTCTCCCCTTCACAACTGCCACGATCCCGAGGATCCCAACAACCATGCAACGCACACTGCCACCCCTTCCACCATTAGCCGCCCTACTACTCAAAATATGGGATAATAACTCCTCTAGTCTAATCCAATATCATCCTTTGGCATTAACTGCACCATTTGAAGTGTTCGGCCACCTAATCCAGGACTATGACCTGCGGATGTGAATAACTAAATCTGTAACTAGGTTATATCATTTATTTAACAAGGAATGCCTAAGTTCTTTCACCCAACTAGTGGCCCAGTACAACCTTCCCCGCAACTTGTGGCTTTCATATGGCCAGATTCAGTCGTACCTCGCGATCTGGGGCCTGGGAGGGAAATTCCCATCTCAGAGTCCAATTATGTCTGCATTCGAAATGCGCT
The DNA here is from genome assembly GCA_009667805.1 of Leptobrachium leishanense. NCBI lineage: Eukaryota > Metazoa > Chordata > Amphibia > Anura > Megophryidae > Leptobrachium > Leptobrachium leishanense. The sequence goes on from RXON01003740.1 coordinate 18,933, forward strand.
GTTCCCAACCTCTAGACAGGAGGAAAATGATATCTATCTGCTATGGACTCTTACTGACTAACCTTTTAAATAGACAATGGGGTTTTCAGGTTGCTTGGGAGAGGGATTTGGGTACAGTAATTCCCAAAGATTTATGGAGCTCTAGTTTCAAAGGAGATCGAAAACAATTCAAATGTGCTTCCTTATGGGAAGCCCGTAAAAAACTACTTTACAGATGGTATCTGATACCAGACAAGGAATGCCACACTACGAAGGAGATCTCCCCTACCTGTTGGCGATGTGGTACCTCGAAGGGATCATACTTCCATATATGGTGGACTTGCCCCTTATTAGTGGAATGGTGGCGGGAGGTAGCTACCGTGTGTTCTAAGATATTGGGGGTCGAGGTAGAACCTCTCCCAGAGTTAATACTTCTACAGCTTTTCCCGGTTTCGTATTCTCTCTACCACAGACAGTTATTAGCACATGTAGCGCTCACACCCGGAGGAGCCGCTGAATTTAAACCTCGGGTCAGGCTTCCCCGCACTAGGGAATAAATATACACCAGCACTGTTGTGGATTTTATAACTTATATAGTTTACTGATCTCAAATAAACTGGCATATATAGAGCAGCACGGTATACATACAGTTGTGTTCAAAATTATTCAACCCCCACTGAAATTGAGTGTTTTGGCCAGTTTGACATTGATTTTGATCATTCAGTCATCTTGCTTACAATTAAATCAAAGAGGCACGTGTAGGTCAGACAAATATAACATAACATTTATAATGAAATAACCACAAATTTCTTTCCTGTGCTCACATCATTATCAGTTTTATTCAACCCCAAGTGACATTCAATCTTAGTACTTAGTACAACATCCTTTTATAGTTATAACAGCTTTTAAACGTGAAGCATAGCTTGACACAAGTGTCTTGCAGCGATCTACGGGTATCTTCGCCCATTCGTCATGGGCAAAAGCTTCCAGTTCAGTCACATTCTTAGGCTTGCGCACTGCAACTGCTTTCTTTAAGTCCCACCAGAGGTTCTCAATTGGATTTAAGTCAGGTGACTGTGATGGCCACTCCAAAATGTTCCAGCCTTTAATCTGCAACCATGCTCTAGTGGACTTGGAGGTATGCTTGGGATCATTGTCCTGTTGAAAGGTCCAACGTCTCCCAAGCCTCAAGTTTGTGACGGACTGCATCACATTGTCATCCAATATCTCCTGGTACTGAAGAGAATTCATGGTACCTTGCACACGCTGAAGCTTCCCTGTACCTGCAGAAGCAAAACAGCCCCAAAGCATGATTGACCCCCGCCATGCTTCACAGTAGGCAAGGTGTTCTTTTCTTCATAGGCCTTGTTCTTCCTCCTCCAAACATAGCGTTGATCCATGGGCCCAAACAGTTCTAATTTTGTTTCATCAGTAGACAGAACACTTCTGTGGTTTGTCCACATGACTTTTGGCATACTGCAGTCGACTCTTCTTATTCTTTGGAGACAGCAAGGGGGTGCACCTGGGAGTTCTGGCATGGAGGCCTTCATTACGCAGTGTGCGCCGTATTGTCTGAGCTGAAACTTCAGTACCCACATCTGATAAATCTTTTCTCAGTTCCTCAGCAGTCACACGGTTACTTTTCTCCACGCTACGCTTCAGGTAGCGCACAGCAGTCGAAGTCAGCATCTTCTTTCTGCCACGACCAGGTAGCATTTCAACAGTGCCCTTTGCCTTGAATTTGCGAATGATGCTTCCTATGGTCTCTCTTGGTATGTTTAACATCTTTGCAATCTTCTTATAGCCATTGCCCTTCCTGTGAAGAGTAATCACCTCTTCTCTTGTCTTCCTGGACCATTCTCTTGACTTCACCATGTTTGTAACCACACCAGTAAATGTCTAGAAGGAGCTGAGTATCACAGTCATTTTAAAGCTGCCTAATTGGTGCTTATTATGCTTTATTGCTGCTCCGTGACATCCACAGGTGTTTTCAATACCTGATTGAAAACACTTGAATGAACCTCTGTTCTTAAGAGTGGTAGTCTTTAAGGGGTTGAATAATTGTGTCAATGAAGAATTCAGAAAAGAAACATTTACTACTGTATTACAAAACCAATTGATGTCATTTTAGTTGCATATGGTTCTTTAAAAAGTCCTTGTAGGATTTCATTCTGAATACAATTACAAATGTACACTAAATTCCCTAAAACCCTTTACAGCATTGGGGGTTGAATAATTTTGAACACAACTGTAAATATTTACAGAAGTTCGTAATGCGAGAAACGCGCAGCGGAAAAGAAAAAGGAATTTTAACCCCTTCGTTGCTGAAATGTGAGTCCCGTACAGGTTGTGTCCCAAGAAGGTGTATGTGTATGCTTGTATTGGTACCCGGGTATTAGATTCAACTGGCCAGTGAATGATTTCAATGTGTCTTCGACTAGTCACGTTGGGGCCCTGTAGGTTTAGACAAACTGCAGCGTGCTTTATTATTTTCACTGTGGCCGGGAAGGCCTCTCACCCATCCGCCAGATACTCTGCGCTCTGCTCGACCCAGGACGTCTTTCCGCTCGACTTGACTGGGACTCTGTGCCACCGGATCCGCTTGTCTTGCTTGTCCATTTCTGCCACAAGATGCTCAGCTCACCGCCTGCACTCCCGTTAGATCATCGTGGTCTCCTAACTCGGGGTCCTTCCCAGCTCTGTATTAGGGATGTGCGTTTCGGGTTTCGGAATTTCGGAATTTTCACGAAATTTCCCGATTCGTGTTTTCGGATGCGGCCGATTTTCCGAAAATTTTTAGATCCGAAAATGGCAGATCCGAAAAGTTTTCCGAGCCGAAACGAAATATTTTCGGAATTTTCGAATGGACTTGAAATGTGTCAAATCGAAATTTATTTTCGCTCTATTCATGATTTCGGTTCCATTCCGGTAATTCTGGACATCGTATATTTAACTATTATCGGTTATATCGCTGATTCTGTAAATTTTGTATTTGTAAATGCGTATCACTTGTTTTTTTTGTTTCCAATGATCCGATAATTCTGTCGATACGATAATTCCTTCGTAATCGGGTCGGATCCGATTCGTCCGCGGGTCACGCATGCGCGCGCGGATGTCGTAACTTTATTGATCCAGTTTTTTGACAACTTTTTGGACAGGCCAAAAAATATTGTTTTTATTATTCAATTCATCATGGCTGCAAGAGACGAGTGCCATTCAGACACCTCCTCATCGTCTTGCACCCATGAAACACCACCACCCAGGAAGAAGCGGGCCAGCAACATGGCATTTGAGGAGATGCTCGAGCTGGTCCGGATCTTTGACAGACGAGATTACGACTGCCGTAAGGGCCCTTACGGCAGAAAGAATAACGCAAGAAAGTACCGTATACTCGATAAGGTTCGCACCACCATCCTGGAGCTGTTCAGGAAGGACCGGACGAAGGACCAGCTCCGAAAACGCTGGTCCGACCTCAAGGTATGCGAGGAGGAGCAGCTGAGGCACATCTGGCGTGTCATAGCCAAACGTAAGTGTCATGTTATATTGTAAAGCGCTGTGCAAACTGTTGGCGCTATATAAATCCTGTATGTCACGGATCCCTCTGACTAACAAAATAGTGGTCCCTTTACGTAGATCGCTCTCTACCCTTCCGATCCTTGAATGGTCGGCAAAACTAGATAGACAATAAACCAGACAATAGATAAACAAGGGATAACACCAGACAGAGGTATAGAATAGAGTATTGTCCCGAATCCCTCTGACTGCAGAATAGTGGTCCCTTTTCGTAGACCGCTCTCTACCCTTCCGATCCTTGAATGGTCGGTAAAGCTAGATAGATAATTGATCAGGCAATATATAACAAAGGGAAACACCAGACAGAGGTACAGACTAGAGTATATGTCCTCCCTAGGACTTAGTTATAACAGAGGTAATCTGATGTGTGCTTAGGGTGCCACATAGACTGACCTCGGTACCAACGTTAAGGGCAGAACCAAGAGCAGCAGTAAATGCCAATACCAGGGGTTATACACAGAATGGTTCGTTTGCCAATGCCAGGGGTCATACACAGAATGATTCGTTTCGCCAATGCCAGGAGTCATACACAGAATGGTTCGTTTGCCAATGCCAGGAGTCATACAGAGAATGGTTCGTTTTGCCAATGCCAGGGGTCATACACAGAATGGTTCGTTTGCCAATGCCAGGGGTCATACACAGAATGGTTCGTTCGCCATGCCAGGAGTCATACACAGAATGGTTCGTTGCCAATGCCAGGAGTCATACACAGAATGGTTCGTTTGCCAAGCAGGGGTCATACACAGATTTAGCCGAAAACACAAGAGCTCTGCGGGAAGTGAATACCACGTCAGGGCACCGCGCGAACTAGTGAAGCCGGGTTTTAACCCGGCGGTTCCGCGTCACAAGCGCCAGGCTCCGCCCCCGGCGTCCCCGTGAGCGCACCCGGTAGCGTTATCATTCGGCGCCTGGCCAGCGAGCAGCGAGGAATCTGCTGCCAGGCGCCCAGTACTGGCCCATCCGTGACAGAACCCCCCTCCACGGGCGGCCACTGGACGACCCCAGGGGCACGGGGTGCGCCAAATAGAATGCTTTCACCAAGCGAGGGGCATGGACCTCTGCAGCCGGAATCCAAGAACGATCCTCCGGACCGTAACCTACCAATCGACCAAGTACTGTAAGGACCCTAGACATCCTGGCACCCAGAATGGCTTCAACCTCGAACTCCCTCCTCGCCCTCCACAGAAACCGGAGGCGGTGGAGCATGGACCTTGGTGTACCGGTTACATAACAATGGCTTTTAAAAGGCTTACGTGGAACACATTGTGTATCCTAATATGGGGAGGTAATGCCAAAGCATAGGAGACAGGGTTGAGTCGCCGCAGAATCTTATAGGGCCGATATATCTAGGTGCCAACTTCATGGAAGGCACTAAGAGCTTGATATTTCGTGAAGACAGCCAACCCTATCCCCAACTTGATACACGGGTGCCTGCCTCCTGTGTCTGTCGGCCTTGGTTTTCTGGATGGCACTACTCTCCTCCAGTGCCCTTTCACTCTCTCCCAAGTCTCTTTTAATGATGCCAGTTGCTCATCCAAAGCAGGAATCGTGGTATCAGGAAACGTAGCGGGGAGCACGGGAGGATCAAAACCATAAACAGTGAAAAAAGGAGAATGTCCTGTGGATTCACTCACTGCACTGTTCAGGAGCATACTCTGCCCATGGTAACAGGTCAGACCAGTTATTTTGTTGTTCTGATATAAAACAACCTCAGATATTTCTTATGTTTTGGTTGGCTCGTTCTGCTGCTCCGTTGGTCTGGGTGATAGGCCGAAGAGAATGATAGGTCTATCCCGTTTCTTACAAAACCTCTCCAGAATCTGGAGATGAATTGGGTCCCCTATCGAGAGACGATCTCCAGAGGAACACCGTGTATGCGGACCACATTGGAAATGAATATGGGCACCAGTTCGGCTGCCGAAGGTAGTTTCCGAAGAGGAACATTGACCCATCTTGGAAAATCGATCTATGACCGTAAGTATCACTGTATTCCCTCTTGACTCAGGTAAATCTACTATGAAATCTCCATGGCTACATGTGACATGGTCGTTCGGGATCGGCAACGGCTGGAGTAACCCAATGGGTGCTGTTTTGGGACTTTTCTGCCTTGTGCACACCTCGCACACTGCTATGTAATCTTTAACATCTCGGCGCAATGTGG
>RXON01003741.1:0-12224 GCA_009667805.1 Leptobrachium leishanense
ACTCCGCACTGTCTGTATATCATAATTTTTTCCTGGACACTCCGCACTGTCTGTATATCATAATTTTTCTGGACACTCCGCACTGTCTGTATATAATTTTTCTGGACACCCGCACTGTCTGTATATCATAATTTTTTCTGGACACTCCGCACTGTCTGTATATAATTTTTCTGGACACTCCTCACTGTCTGTATATAATTTTTCTGGACACTCCTCACTGTCTGTATATAATTTTTCTGGACACTCCTCACTGTCTGTATATAATTTTTCTGGACACTTCTCTATCTGTATATATATTTTTCTGGACACTCCTCACTGTCTGTATATATTTTTCTGGACACTCCTCACTGTCTGTATATAATTTTTCTGGACACTCCGCACTGTCTGTATATAATTTTTCTGGACACTCCTCACTGTCTGTATATAATTTTTTCTGGACACTCCTCACTGTCTGTATATAATTTTTCTGGACACTCCGCACTGTCTGTATATAATTTTTTCTGGACACTCCTCACTGTCTGTATATAATTTTTCTGGACACTCCGCACTGTCTGTATATCATAATTTTTCTGGACGCTCCGCACTGTCTGTATATCATTTTCTCCGGACACTCCTCACTGTCTGTATATAATTTTTTCTGGACACTCCTCACTGTCTGTATATAATTTTTCTGGACACTCCTCACTGTCTGTATATAATTTTTTCTGGACACTCCTCACTGTCTGTATATAATTTTTCTGGACACTCCGCACTGTCTGTATATCATAATTTTTTCTGGACACTCCGCACTGTCTGTATATCATAATTTTTCTGGACACTCCGCACTGTCTGTATATCATTTTCTCCGGACACTCCCATTGTCTGCATATTACAGTTACCAGGCCTACGCCTCACCATGGATAAATTCGTTGCATCATCCACAAAAAGTTCAAAACGCCTTACAACCAAATCTCAGGGCAAAGGTGCATCGGCCCCGACACGATCCCCGACTCACTCCACATCTGATCTGGGAAGCCCACCTTCCAGCCCACACCTGAATACCCCTCCACCGCCCACTACTGTCATGCAGATGGCGGAATTCACAGCTATGCTCTCGCCATTGCTAGATGAAAAAATTGGGCCGACTATCGACCGCCATTGACCTGGCGCTCTCCCAGCTCACCTCGCAAGCACAAAGACTGACTGAGTGGAAGAAAGGGTGTCCACTCTGGAGGATGGACTGACCCCCCTCCAAACATCTGTGGAATCTCACGACTCGCTCCTTTCCTCCCTGATAGACAAAGTTGACGACCTAGAGAACAGGAGCCGTAGAAACAACTTAAGAATAGTGGGACTCCCTGAAATCGTAAAAGGTCCTCAACTACACCACGTTGTGTCCTCATGGCTCCCCGCAGCCCTGGGACTAGCGGATAATTCAGCGCTGACTGTGGAACGGGTACATCGTCTGGGACCGGACCTTTCTCCATCATTAGGCCGCCCTCTCACTGTCATATTTAAACTGCTGAATTTCTCAGACAAAATCCGCATCATGCAGGCGTATAGGAAAGCCACTACCCTAGAATACAATGGAACTACTTTACGCCTCTTCCAGGACTTCTCAGCATCTCTGGCGGCCCGTCGCAGGCCTTCGCCCCCATCTGCTCCAAATTGGCGGCGGCTAATGTGCGGTTCACGCTCCAATACCCTGCTCGCTTGCGAGTTCACCTTCACGGCCAAGTCCCTTTTAACGATTCACCAAACGACGCCTTGACCATATTGGAGGATGACACTGCACGTTCCCCCTCATCGACATCCACAAGGCAACGCTCATCGAACCCCCAACCTGATTGTAGCTCCAACTCTACAACGGGCTCAGCGTGGTCCTAGAGATGCAATGGATCCCTACGACTTTTTTCCCCTTTTGTTCGATTTTACTAACTCTCCGGTGCTGGACTCCACGGACAGGACTAGATCCAACCACGGTCCGAACCGTATGTTTACCACTCACCACCCGGATCCTTTTGATTAATCTTGGTTATATTGTTTATGGTTCTTCTGTTTGTTTTCTGGTTCGTTTTGTTTCTTCCAGATGCAGGCACCCCTATGTTCCTGTTGGGTGCTTAATGTTTAAAATGTTTCTGATTAGCCTTTTGAATCATAGGCAGGAGGTGACACTGGTCGCTAATGTATATGGGGCTGTGGAGCAGATGCTGGGACGGTTCCCGGCCCCACTTAACAAATTGTTCTCGACGGTTAAGCTTAGAACCCACTATTGGTATCCCCCATGACCCACGAAACTATGTCTGAAAGTACCCTTCCTATAGAACCACAGATTTTTACACGCAAATCGTTGAAACTGGTATCCTGGAATGTGGAAGGCCTTAATTCGCCTATCAAAAGGAAAAGTACTACAATACTTGAAAAAGTTAGATCCTTACATAATTTTCCTACAGGAAACGCACTCGACTTCCCCAAACCAGTCACTACGCGCCCCCTGGATAGGCTTCCAGACATCATCCGTCCACACGCAGAAATCACGTGGTACCACTATCCTTCTCCACAAACGTCTCCCATACTCTGACTTGCTTGAGATTAATGACCCAGAAGGCAGATATACCTTTCTTCGCCCTAACAGTGGGACAAGAACCCCTACAACTACTTAACATCTATGCTCCCAATAGCCCCAATCTCACTTTCTTTAAATCACTGTTACCATTCTCCTCCATTTACACGACTCTTCCCGTAGGATTGTGGGGGTGATTTCAACGAGGTTCCCAGACCCTATCTTAGACCGAGCACCCAGTCGTACGATGGCTAGGGGACGTGCTCAACACACAGGCCCGACCTTCCTCAGGTCCCATTTTGACCTGGATGACGTGTGGCGCTCCCACCACCCTACGGGCAGGGATTTCACATTTTACTCCGACCCGCACAAATCCTTTTCCCGCCTAGACCTTTTTCTGGTCTCAAGCTTAGTTTCCAACCGTGCCCTACGGACAGACATTGGCCAATAACTCTCACGGACCACGCGTTATCACACTAGAAATCATATTGGAAACCCCGGTGCCCTATTCTAGGAACTGGCGCTTTCCTTCGCATCTCATGACCTCCGGTCTCTTCACCTCTCACGTTGAACTGGCATGGAATAATTACACGACGATAACATTGGAACACGTCGACGACGTCAACCTTTTTTGGTCTGCGTCGAAGGCAGTGCTTCGGGGTCAAATAATGGAATATGCCGCCCGCACAAAAAAAGAGACTTCTAGACACCTCTCCGATGCCCACTCAGAGCTCCTTAGCAGCTATAGAGCTTATCTCTTGGACTCAACCTCCACGACCCTCCAAAAATACAAAAATGACAAGACGCGATACGACTCCCTGGCCACAGAACAGGCACACCGTACATGCCAACGTCAAAAACAGGCTCTGTTCCGCTTTGGCAACAAACAAGGTCGACTTCTTGCTAATTTGGTACGCTCCCAGACCCAGACTAGACCCTTAATTTCAAAACTCAAGACCTCGGACGGAACCATTCTTACCAAACCTAATGACATAGTGGATCACTTTCGTACCTACTTTGCGGACTTCTATAAAGCAGGCCCCGATGACTGTGCCGCCCAACTAAATCTTTTTCATACAGCCCAAGTGCCTAAACTCTCCCCAGGAGAACGCGACGCACTCTCAGTACCCATCACACACGCCGAAATCAAAGCGACAATAACCTCACTTAAAGACGGAAAAACACCGGGCCCAGATGGCTTTGGGGCGGAATATTACAAACTCCTTTCTGGCCTGGTGATTCCCCACTTAGTTACGCTGTATAACAATATCCTGGAGGGTGGGGGTGGGACCCCACCCCCGACCTTTAATGAGGCGCGGGTGGTGGTTCTCCCAAACCGGGAAAGGACCCAACATTGGTTACCTCCTATCGTCCCATTGCACTACTAAATACTGACCTCAAAATACTGTCCTCCATCATGGCCCGCGTCTTCAAAAACCTCTTGCACGCCTCATAGGGCTCAACAAACAGGATTCCTTAACGGCCGCCATTCCACTACCAATATCGCAAAGCCATAGCGGCAATATGGTCATCTTCCCTCACGCCACAATCCTCAAACCTCTTACTGAGCTGTGACGCAGATAAGGCGTTCGATAGGATCTCATGGAATTATTTAATCAGATTTATTAAGTTTCATCATTTTGGTAAGACATTCTTAACACTTTTTCGTGCACTCTATCTTACGCCTTCCACTATGATCACAGCAAATGGACTCAACTCCGCCCCCTTTAACCTAGAACGAGGAACTAGGCAAGGATGTCCTCTGTCCCCGTTATTATTTAACCTGGCCCTAGAACCTCTAATACGTATCATAGAAATGTCCCAAACAATATCAGGAATTCATTTGTCCCCCACAGTAGTATTAAAAGTTGTAGCCTTTGCAGACGACTTGTTGATATTCCTTTCAGACCCCGCCTCCGCGATCCCCCCCCTATTGAAGTTGTTTGACTCCTTCCATGTAGCCTCCGGTTTCCAAATCAACTACGCCAAGACAGTAGCTCTACCTCGGCCCAAACCACAGGGTTCATGGCTCCAGGGCTTTCCCTTCTCCTGGGCACCCTCGCCGTATATTAAATACTTGGGTACTATTCTACCGATTGACCTCTCCCGCTTATACAAACTCAACATAGACCCTCACTTAGCCCAAACAAAAGCACTTTTGGAGGCCTGGAGCTCACTTCCACTTTCTTACTTGGGGCCGGCCTCACTTATTAAAATTACCTTATTTCCAAAATTACTATACACTATACAAGTATTGCCTCTCCTACTGAAACCTAATGATCTTCAGTTATTCAACAGGCTGTACGCGTCCTTTATTTGGCAAGATAAGCGGGCACGTATACCACTCCTTAGCCTTCAGCAACCGATAGCGAGGGGAGGTATCAACTTCCCCAATTTACTAGATTATAACCTAGCAGCACTATATCGTTACGTATCGGATTGGCTGAATGATACTTCCCGCTTCACAGCCTTACATGTGGAACAAGCGCTACTTCCTGCCTCCTCTTTACTAGCATTTCTTCACCAACACTCTCCCGCCATCCCCCTCCCCTACGCGATAACCCTTTGCTCTCCACGACGAAATTAGCTTGGGTCAGAATTCGTAAACGCCTCCAATTGTCCTGGCAAACATCCCTTTGGTCCCTATCTTGCACAACCCTCACTTTCAAAATGCCTCCCCTGCTCCTATCTTTCGAACCCTGGCTCAACGAGGTTTTAGACTTCTACACCATTACCTAGATGGAGCATCAGGTCTGCCTTATTCTTACACAGCCTTGACAGAACGCATTGCCCCCATTAACTATACCCTGTTTATTACTTACAACTCAGACAGTTCCTTCTCGCACAACTGCACACCTTATCTCCCACTGATTTAACTAACCCGTTAGACACGCAATTACTCGTACATAGTTCATCTCCTCCCTCGACTTCAACCATTTACACACTTCTACAACATTCACTCCCCACCTCAAAACCCTGGAGGGCTATCTCTCGATGGGCCACTACTTTTCCAAACCTTACCCCCCACGACCTAGTGTCGGCTACTCTGGTATCAAGACGCACTCTCCCATCCGCCAATTATTGGGACATGTTTTACAGGATACTCCACCGAGCCTACATGGCGCCGGATAGAATGGCCCGTTCAGGACTATTACCTAATGCCAACTGTTTAAAATGCAATTTTTCCCCAGCCGACCTCCATCATTGTCTCTGGTCGTGCCCCTTTATTCAATTATTTTGGGACACCGTACGTCGATTCAGCTCCCTGGTTCTCCGAATCGAGATTCCCTTCACGCCTAACTGGGCTATTTTTCAACTTACCAACTTCACAGACCCTTCAACCCCTCTCTAGATGCCACCGGTTTTGGTTAGGTCTCTTAGCAGCGACGGGCAAAAGGCCATATTATCTCAATGGATATCCAGTACCCCTCCCTCATTCCGCATGATGTACGACAGAATCTATTCCATATTCTTGGCTGACTGGTCTGAGGCCTCACTACATCAGACTGAGAAAACTCAACAATTCTTTACCCACTGGTCCCCTTTTATTTGTGCCTTACCACCTGAGGTCAAAACCTCCCTACGAAACACGTTCTGCGATGCCCCATGGTATTCCCTACAAATGCTGCGGAACACCCCTCCGATCCCCTCAGATACCTCTGACCACTTGTTTAGTTAACTTTCTTGCCTCCACTTCCCGGGATACCCTAACCCAGCCGTCCACCTCTGAGCTTTAAATGCTGACATTACCATGACACTTCGGTACTGGATTGTGATGTAATACTTTAATTAACACAGGAAGCTGTGAATTTTTTTTTTTTTTACATTGTTACAGATTGTACATGATATGAAAAGGAAAAAAAAAAAACTGTTACCCCTTTTTCTGTAAATTAATCTTGATCTGAGACGAATAAAAATATGTTTTAAAAAAAAAAAAGATAATAAATGGTCTTTAACCCCATAGTGATCAGACGCTTTTACCATTGTCAGTTTGAAAGTACCCGCTGCTGTTTTTACGTTTCGTCGCTGTTCGTGTTTAGGTCTAATTTTCCTCTTATTCGGTTATGGAACCCACACATATTATATACCGTTTTTTCGTCATTAAATGGACTTTCTAAAGATACAATTATTTTCATCATATCGCATAATTTACTACAAACAAATTTATGAAATATGATGATTTTTTTTAAAAAAACACACTGCGACCCAGACAGAGCGTATCACAGAATCCACAGCAATAAAACCCACAGTAATGTGCGGTGTGAATTATAAATCTCTCTAATTTCTGTGTACTCTCGCTCTTTCTCACCCCTGTCACGTCTCTATGATCACTGTGTGACCCTCTCTCTCTCTCTGTGACCTTTCTCTTTCATCCCTCTCTCTGTGACCCTCTTTCATCACTCCTTCACCCACTTTCTTTTTCAGTTCTCTTTGTGACTTCCTTTCTTTTTCATTTCTCTCTGTGACCCCCTTTTTTCATTTCTCTCTGTGACTAATTACATGATAAAATATAATTTGTAGTCACACATGGGTTAATATGCTTAATAAATAATATTAAATGGTGAGTGGTTACCCATGGGTTAATATGCTAATTATATAATAAGTGGAGTGAGGACACACGGGGTTAATATACAATTTAAAATATAATAATTGATGGAGTGAGGTGACAGAGGTATTGTAGGGTTCCCACCTGTCCGGGTTTGACCCGGACGGTCCGTTTTTCGGGTCATGTGTCTGGGTTTGGGATGACCTGTCACCCGGACACATGACTCTGCCGCAGCTCAGACCCTGGAATGATTCTTCACTCACTCTGGCTGCGAGTGAGTGAAGAAACGCTCCACCAATCACTGGCAGTGTGGGGGTGGTCTGCACTGATGGCTCCTCCCCACTCTGCCTCCTCCTATCAGCCCCTTGCTCCCTTACATGCTCCAGACCACGTGCTTGCTGGCTGTGACATGTGGAGCTGCTGGGACAGGGAGGAAGGATTGAGGAGCTGCTGGAAGGAGCTGGGTAATGCAGGTAGAGCAGGACTCTGACTCTTCCCCCCTCTCCTCCTCCACCCCATTGCCACTAGTCCTCCCTCCACCCTTCTCATCTCCCTCTCACTGTCCCCCTTTCCTTTTCACCTCTTCCCCCTCCAACCCCCCATTTTTCTCCTCACTTTGCCCTCTCTCCCCTTTCCCTCCCACCTTTTCCCATTCCCCCTCTCTCTCTCCCCTCCCCTTTCCTCCCCTCTTTTCTTCTCTCTCCCCCTTGTCACCACTCTCTCCTGCCTCTCTCCCTTTTCTCTCTCTCTCCCCCTTTTCTCCCTCTCTCCCCTTTTCTCTCCTCTCTCTCCCCTTTTCTCTCCTCTCTCCCCTTTTCTTTCCTCTCCCCCCTTTTCTCTCCTTCTCCCTCTTTTCTCTCTTCTCTTCCCCTTTTCTCTCCTCCTGTTCTCCCTCTCCTTCCTCTCTCCCCTTTTCTCTCCTTGATAAATTTGGATTTAAAGCAAACAAACCAAACTCCCTATAATAATTACCATTTATGAAATTTCAATAAACCTTTTTCAAGTTTCTTCTCATATATCAAAGTTGAAAACAGGGCGCGGCGCTTCACCATGGCGAGAGACAACAAAATCAGCCACAAAGCAATGTAGCGTCAGTCCTGTCTGAAATATCCTTCCTTAGACAGGTCTTTTTATTAGATTTCAAAGAACTTATAGCCAATCAGCATACAGATACATTTCTACGTCAGAGTTTAACCAACAGTGAGCCAAAAATTACTATATTGATTCAGAGATGGCTTTTTCTAGCATACACTTTTCACACACCCCTTCCTGCACACAAAGGAAATGGCTAAATTCCACAGGCTAACATCCTATGCAAGTAAAAGACTTGCAGGGTTTGACACTTATAATGGGGGGGGGTGGATTCACACTACCTATCATATTAAAATACCTTTCAATCGTCTCATTGATCACATATACAATCGTGATCACAAAAAGGGATGAAACAAACTAGACAATTAAACTAATTATACCTGGGGCCATAGTATCCTCGCCTAATACCTGTATGATATACGAAAAGGATTCCCCAAGGATGCCCTTTATGAGCATAAAATACACTTACCTATCTAGATTCACTCTTCCAGCGAACCACATTTGGAGCGTAGGCAAAAATACCTAATCTAGACATTAAATAACTATTTATTCCCATTTCCCAAAATATAATTCACCGAACAAGAAAAGTATAATAACTTGAATGTAAAAGTTAATTTATCTAATAAATCAACATGAGTCAGATCTATATCTGTGTGTTTTCCTATGTTCAGCTTCACTCCACAAAACGCATATACACCTGCATTCATACACACATTCAAGAAATACATTCTCATTTTCACAAATTAAATCCTTTCTCACACTTATCTAGGGGATTAAATAAATAAAAAAAATAATATTCCATAATCTAATACCATAGTCCACAGTGCGAGATCAGGGTGTGGTCTTTTTTTCAACATCCCAGCTTGAGACGCATAATCATTGAATGTCATCAGAGCTCCCACCATAGGGACTCCTGAACAAGCTGTCTCTTTGCGCTGGTTGCTTATTACCTGTGACCTTTGACCTTGACACAAAATGTCCATGATTCGTTCCATATGCAGTCATTGTGACTGTCAGGTTTCTTGATGATGTGATATGGTTTTAGCAACAATAAAGAAAATAAAAAAGAAAAGAAAATATGGTATACCCCGCTAATCATATACATCCATTCATTCATTGTCACTCTCAAATGCACGAAAACAATAAAAATGTTAATTTACACAAGAAGAGACACAGATATTAAATTTCAAAATGTCCCCGCGAAGCCTGTCGGCCTCACGCAATAAAAAAATTATACTACTTCTGACTCATTGTTAGAGAAAAATATATATACGCAACTTTGGCTCAAAAGGGAAATATCCGAAGTGCATATTCCACCCTTTTATTAAATATAATATTTTTTTTTTAATTACTATCCTATTCAGTCTTGTTCGGTGTTGTGAAACAAACCTGGCGTTTATAAAACACACCAATCCTCAAATGAAATAGAAAAATTAAAAAAATAAAAACAGCATTAATTTTATCGAATTAAAACTTTCCATTTACCACTATATATGTCATGAAACGTATTTATGCAAATGCATTAAATTATATGTTCCTAAATACATTAATGAACTCTAATTTTAATTGGATGTAATCTTCAATAATCCTAAATGTGTCAGGAATTTTGAACAATATTGATTGTAACTAAACAACAAAAATAACAAAATATAAAATAATAAAAGACACAAAATAATTATCACTTAGACGACATCAGAATATAAAAATACATTATCTTCTTTCTTTGTCTTCTGTCTTATTGGTTGAAAATAACAGTTTTGTAAAACTGACATGTCTTAAGTTGTATTTCCAAATCAATGATCTTCTATAAATAGCATGATTTATTGATGAGTTGTCGATAATTAGATTGTTTTATTGCCTGGTGTCTGATAATTCCTTATTATCCGGTTGATGTAACATTGCAATGTGAAATGATAATGTGTTTGAGTAAATTTCCTTCAATTCCAACATCTTTATCAATATTGGTATCGCATAATCTTCCATCTAGCTTGAGCAAAGTTGGCATGCATGGGTAATTTTTCACCTAAAGTAAAAACTTGGGAAAAATTTTTATTATTAACCTGTCAAAAACTTTAAATTCATATGGTTAAAATACTTTTAAAATGGAGAAAAAAATGCAACACATTTTTTCTTTTGGACACAAAGAAAAAGGAGTGGTCATGAGTGAGACAACACGGAGGAGAGGAGGGGTCATGAGTGAGACAACACGGAGGAGAGGAGGGGTCATGAGTGAGACAAAATGGAGGAGACTAGGAAAAGAATGTGAACTTCAATTCAAATAAAAAAACACAACAAAAATATCATGAACTGGGAAGAAAGTATAGAAGTGCATGTTTAAAACTTGACGCGTTAATTAGCACAAAGTTCTCAGAGGAAACTCAGAGAAAAAGATTCTTAATAAACATCAATAATCTTTATTAAGGATATTGGTTAAAAACAAACATTCAAACGTGAGGTGTTTGTGCAGCTATTTTACAACCTGTTTTATTCCCTCCAAGAATATTAAATAGAGGCAAAGTTATACGCTATTGCACTTCACACCAGAAGACAAAAACATCAGACAGCAAAAAAAAATACTAGACATCTGGCTACCACTGCAGAAAAAGAAAACAAATCAAACAATACTCAGATACCAAACTACAACCTTCCATCTCCCTTAGTCAACTAAAATAAAACCAAAAAAAACACCTTCTCTCATTTGAAATCTGCCTAAATTCCTTTGTACAGCGCTACTAAAACCTGTAGGCACTTTCCTTTAAACTTTCACTCAAATCCTTCAGCTTTATATCACTTCATCCTCTTAGATTCCAAACAACTAAACATGAACCTACATATATATATTCCATTATACAAGTTACAAAACTGTAAATGATCTCAGTCAGCCATTTTGGCAAAACATATAACCTATATTAAGGTGCGGTCAATCCCTTAGTGCTGGACTCAAACAAAGACCAGAGGAAAATAACCGACCACGCCTCTCTTGGGAAAATGTACAACTTTGAGCCCATTACCTTGATATACTACTTTTTTTTATATATATATCATCAATACATCACATTATAATACCATTTAACAGTAAATCCAGCTCCCATAATTACTTTCTTCTGTTCCACTACTGTACGCACGCCGAAGCACTCAAACCGTGCCCAATTCCACAACAGTTACAGTTTTATAAAGCACTAACAGCTCCAGAATTCAACTGCTACTACAGTCATTCAAGGCATTAGACACATGTCATTTGTATATCCTGTTCAATTATCCCAAATAGATACTCACAGAACAACAAAAATAACTACATATTCCATTCTCCAACTTGCACTGCTAAAAGACTACTAGCATTCAAAGAAAAAAAAATCCTTATACAAACACATAATAACATTATACATTACAAATAAAGAGTTTCTTTTAATTAAATAAAAAAAAGAACAAAGAGAGAAAAAAATGAATGTATGAGAAAGAGAAAAAAAGTTAGCAGGCGCTTTTGAAAGTCACTGTAAAAGTAAAGCCCTATTGTCGTCTCCATTTCCTGTGCC
Source organism: Leptobrachium leishanense (assembly GCA_009667805.1). NCBI lineage: Eukaryota > Metazoa > Chordata > Amphibia > Anura > Megophryidae > Leptobrachium > Leptobrachium leishanense. The sequence goes on from RXON01003741.1 coordinate 11,714, forward strand.
TTTTTTTTTTTTTTTTACACGAGGCAAGGCAGTAATGACACAGAAACAAAGAAACCTGGTTTACGAAAAGCAGTCCCTATACATAAATTACATATAAAAAACATAATATCAAAACTACGAAATACAAAACATCAAAGATACACACATATATTAATAGTTAGTAAAGACAAACATTTAAATAAACAGACGCAATCAATGGCCAGAAACAAAATAAAAAATAAAACAAAAACAAACATGCAATCTGAAAGAAAAAACAGTTAGCAAATCCTTTAGAATCAGCGCGCAAACACATGCAGCAAAAAAAATAAAGAAAAAAATGGCAGCAGCGCGCGAGAAAATAAAAATAAAAAATTAAGAGGAAAAAAAACTGTCTCTCAATGGGAGATTAAATCAGTTGATATACAAGAAGAAAATCTAATCAGTTAAAATAAAATTCTCACAATCACAAGATATGGACGACCCAAAAACACCAGAATTGAAGTACAAGATAGACACAGAACGGAGACAAAAC
>RXON01003742.1:0-24018 GCA_009667805.1 Leptobrachium leishanense
TTTAAATTCAAAATGTTACTTTTTTGAAAATGTTAAATGTTCTAATTTGAGTAATATTTAATTACCGTATTTTTCGCTCCATAAAACGCACCTAGTTTTTAGAGGAGGAAAACAGGAAAAAAAAATTCTGAATCAAATAGTGTAATAATGGATATTGCCCCAGCTCCTCTCATGGATATATTGCCCCAGCTCCTCTCATGGATATACTGCCCCAGCTCCTCTCATTGATATACTGCCCCAGCTGCTCTCATGGATATACTGCCCCAGCTCCTCACATGGATATACTGCCCCAGCTCCTCTCATGGATATACTGCCCCAGCTCCTCTCATTGATATACTGCCCCAGCTGCTCTCATGGATATACTGCCCCAGCTCCTCTCATGGATATACTGCCCCAGCTGCTCTCATGGATATACTGCCCCAGCTCCTCTCATGGATATACTGCCCCAGCTCCTCTCATGGATATACTGCCCCAGCTCCTCTCATGGATATACTGCCCCAGCTCCTCTCATGGATATACTGCCCCAGCTCCTCTCATGGATATACTGCCCCAGCTCCTCTCATGGATATACTGCCCCAGCTCCTCTCATGGATATACTGCCCCAGCTCCTCACATGGATATACTGCCCCAGCTCCTCTCATGGATATATTACACCAGCTCCTCTCATGGATATACTGCCCCAGCTCCTCTCATGGATATACTGCCCCAGCTCCTCTCATGGATATACTGCCCCAGCTCCTCTCATGGATATACTGCCCCAGCTCCTCACATGGATATACTGCCCCAGCTCCTCTCATGGATATACTGCCCCAGCTCCTCTCATGGATATACTGCCCCAGCTCCTCTCATGGATATACTGCCCCAGCTGCTCTCATGGATATACTGCCCCAGCTCCTCTCATGGATATACTGCCCCAGCTCCTCACATGGATATACTGCCCCAGTTCCTCTCATGGATATACTGTCCCAGCTGCTCTCATGGATATACTGCCCCAGCTGCTCTCATGGATATACTGCCCCAGCTGCTCTCATGGATATACTGCCCCAGCTCCTCACATGGATATACTGCCCCAGTTCCTCTCATGGATATACTGTCCCAGCTCCTCTCATTGATATACTGCCCCAGCTGCTCTCATGGATACTGCCCCAGCTCCTCTCATGGATATACTGTCCCAGCTCCTCTCATGGATATACTGCCCCAGCTCCTCTCATGGATATACTGCCCCAGCTCCTCTCATGGATATATTACCCAGCTCCTCTCATGGATATACTGCCCCAGCTCCTCTCATGGATATACTGCCCCAGCTCCTCTCATGGATATACTGCCCCAGCTCCTCTCATGGATATACTGCCCCAGCTCCTCTCATGGATATATTACACCAGCTCCTCTCATGGATATACTGCCCCAGCTCCTCTCATGGATATACTGCCCCAGCTCCTCTCATGGATATACTGCCCCAGCTCCTCTCATGGATATACTGCCCCAGCTCCTCTCATGGATATACTGCCCCAGCTCCTCTCATGGATATACTGCCCCAGCTCCTCTCATGGATATACTGCCCCAGCTCCTCACATGGATATACTGCCCCAGTTCCTCTCATGGATATATACTGTCCCAGCTGCTCTCATGGATATACTGCCCCAGCTGCTCTCATGGATACTGCCCCAGCTCCTCTCATGGATATACTGTCCCAGCTGCTCTCATGGATATACTGCCCCAGCTCCTCTCATGGATATATTGCCCCAGCTCCTCTCATGGATATACTGCCCCAGCTCCTCTCATGGATATACTGTCCCAGCTGCTCTCATGGATATACTGCCCCAGCTCCTCTCATGGATATACTGCCCCAGCTGCCTCTCATGGATATACTGCCCCAGCTGCTCTCATGGATATACTGCCCAGCTCCTCTCATGGATATACTGCCCCAGCTGCTCTCATGGATATACTGACCCAGCTCCTCTCGTGGATATACTGCCCAGCTCCTCTCATGGATATACTGCCCCAGCTGCTCTCATGGATATACTGCCCCAGCTCCTCTCATGGATATACTGCCCCAGCTCCTCTCATGGATATACTGCCCCAGCTGCTCTCATGGATATACTGCCCCAGCTCCTCTCATGGATATACTGCCCCAGCTCCTCTCATGGATATATGCCCCAGCTCCTCTCATGGATATACTGCCCCAGCTCTCATTGATATACTGCCCCAGCTCCTCTCATGGATATACTGCCCCAGCTCCTCATGGATATACTGCCCCAGCTCCTCACATGGATATACTGCCCCAACTCCTCTCATGGATATACTGCCCCAGCTCCTCACATGGATATACTGCCCCAGCTCCCCTCATGGATATACTGCCCCAGCTCCTCTCATGGATATACTGCCCCAGCTCCTCTCATGGATATACTGCCCCAGCTCCCCTCATGGATATACTGCCCCAGCTCCTCTCATGGATATACTGCCCCAGCTCCTCTCATGGATATACTGCCCCAGCTCCTCTCATGGATATATTGCCCCAGCTCCTCTCATGGATATACTGCCCCAGCTCCTCTCATGGATATACTGCCCCAGCTCCTCTCATGGATATATTGCCCCAGCTCCTCTCATGGATATACTGCCCCAGCTGCTCTCATGGATATACTGCCCCAGCTCTCATGGATATACTGCCCCAGCTCCTCTCATGGATATACTGTCCCAGCTCCTCTCATGGATATACTGCCCCAGCTCCTCACATGGATATTACTGCCCCAGCTCCCCTCATGGATATACTGCCCAGCTCCTCTCATTGATATACTGCCCCAGCTCCTCTCATGGATATACTGCCCCAGCTCCCCTCATGGATATACTGCCCCAGCTCCTCTCATGGATATACTGTCCCAGCTCCTCTCATGGATATACTGCCCCAGCTCCTCTCATGGATATACTGCCCCAGCTCCTCTCATGGATATATTACACCAGCTCCTCTCATGGATATACTGCCCCAGCTCCTCTCATAGATATACTGCCCCAGGAGCTGCTCTCATGGATATACTGCCCCAGCTCCTCTCATGGATATACTGCCCCAGCTCCTCTCATGGAATATATTGCCCCAGGCCTCTCTCTCAATGGTCAATATGATAGGCCCCAGCTCCTCTCATGGATATACTGCCCCAGCATCCTCTCATTGGTCCATATACTGCCCCAGCTCCTCTCATGGATATATATACTAGCTCCTCATGCTCCTCACATGGATAATGGATATTTACTGCCTCCAGCTCTTCTCTCATGGATATATTACACCAGCTCCTAACTCATGGATATACTGCCCAGCTCCTCTCATGGATATTACTGCCCAGCTCCTCTCATGGATATACTGCCCCAGCTCCTCTCATGGATATACTGCCCCAGCTCCTCTCATGGATATACTGCCCCAGCTCCTCTCATGGATATACTGCGCCCATGGAGCTCTGCTCACATGGTATATACTGCCCCAGCTCCTCTCATGGATATACTGCCCCAGCGTCCTCCCCAGCACATGGATATACTGCCCCAGCTCCTCTCATGGATATACTGCCCCAGCTCCTCTCATGGATATACTGCCCCAGCTCCTCTCATGGATATACTGCCCCAGCTCCTCACATGGATATACTGCCCCAGTTCCTCTCATGGATATACTGTGCCCAGCTGCTCTCATGGATATACTGCCCCAGCTGCTCTCATGGATACTGCCCCAGCTCCTCTCATGGATATACTGTCCCAGCTCCTCTCATGGATATACTGCCCCAGCTCCTCTCATGGATATACTGCCCCAGCTCCTCTCATGGATATATTACACCAGCTCCTCTCATGGATATACTGCCCCAGCTCCTCTCATGAATATACTGCCCCAGCTCCTCTCATGGATATACTGCCCCAGCTCCTCTCATTGATATACTGCCCCAGCTCCTCTCATGGATATACTGCCCCAGCTCCTCTCATGGATATACTGCCCCAGCTCCTCACATGGATATTACTGCCCCAGCTCCTCTCATGGATATACTGCCCCAGCTCCTCTCATGGATATACTGCCCCAGCTCCTCTCATGGATATACTGCCCCAGCTCCTCTCATGGATATACTGCCCCAGCTCCTCACATGGATATACTGCCCCAGTTCCTCTCATGGATATACTGTCCCAGCTGCTCTCATGGATATACTGCCCCAGCTGCTCTCATGGATATACTGCACCAGCTCCTCTCATGGATATACTGCCCCAGCTCCTCACATGGATATACTGCCCCAGTTCCTCTCATGGATATACTGTCCCAGCTGCTCTCATGGATATACTGCCCCAGCTGCTCTCATGGATACTGCCCCAGCTCCTCTCATGGATATACTGTCCCAGCTGCTCTCATGGATATACTGCCCCAGCTCCTCTCATGGATATATTGCCCCAGCTCCTCTCATGGATATACTGCCCCAGCTCCTCTCATGGATATACTGTCCCAGCTGCTCTCATGGATATACTGCCCCAGCTCCTCTCATGGATATACTGCCCCAGCTGCTCTCATGGATATACTGCCCCAGCTCCTCTCATGGATATACTGCCCCAGCTGCTCTCATGGATATACTGACCCAGCTCCTCTCATGGATATACTGCCCCAGCTCCTCTCATGGATATACTGCCCCAGCTGCTCTCATGGATATACTGCCCCAGCTCCTCTCATGGATATACTGCCCCAGCTCCTCTCATGGATATATTGCCCCAGCTCCTCTCATGGATATACTGCCCCAGCTCCTCTCATTGATATACTGCCCCAGCTCCTCTCATGGATATACTGCCCCAGCTCCTCATGGATATACTGCCCCAGCTCCTCACATGGATATACTGCCCCAACTCCTCTCATGGATATACTGCCCCAGCTCACATGGATATACTGCCCCAGCTCCCCTCATGGATATACTGCCCCAGCTCCTCTCATGGATATACTGCCCCAGCTCCTCTCATGGATATACTGCCCCAGCTCCCCTCATGGATATACTGCCCCAGCTCCTCTCATGGATATACTGCCCCAGCTCTCATGGATATACTGCCCCAGCTCCTCTCATGGATATACTGTCCCAGCTCCTCTCATGGATATACTGCCCCAGCTCCTCACATGGATATACTGCCCCAGCTCCCCTCATGGATATACTGCCCCAGCTCCTCTCATTGATATACTGCCCCAGCTCCTCTCATGGATATACTGCCCCAGCTCCTCCTCATGGATATACTGCCCCAGCTCCTCTCATGGATATACTGCCCCAGCTCCTCTCATGGATATACTGCCCCAGCTCCTCTCATGGATATACTGCCCCAGCTCCTCTCATGGATATATTGCCCCAGCTCCTCTCATGGATATACTGCCCCAGCTCCTCTCATGGATATACTGCCCCAGCTCCTCTCATGGATATATTGCCCCAGCTCCTCTCATGGATATACTGCCCCAGCTGCTCTCATGGATATACTGCCCCAGCTCTCATGGATATACTGCCCCAGCTCCTGTCATGGATATATTCCCCAGCTCCTCTCATGGATATACTGCCCCAGCTCTCATGGATATACTGCCCCAGCTCCTGTCATGGATATACTGCCCCAGCTCCTCTCATGGATATACTGCCCCAGCTCCCCTCATGGATATACTGCCCCAGCTCCTCTCATGGATATACTGCCCCAGCTCCTCTCATGGATATACTGCCCCAGCTCCTCTCATGGATATACTGCCCCAGCTCCTCTCATGGATATATTGCCCCAGCTCCTCTCATGGATATACTGCCCCAGCTGCTCTCATGGATATACTGCCCCAGCTCCTCTCATGGATATATTGCCCCAGCTCCTCTCATGGATATATTATTATTATTATTATTATTCTTTATTTATAAAGCGCCAGCATATTCCGCAGCGCTGTACAATAAGCACAGTATAGACAGGGTTACAATACATTGAACAACATTTGACAAACAGTACAGGAGGAGATGAGGGCCCTATTCCCGTAGGAACTCACAATCTGGGAGGGTTGGGGTTGGAAACAGGAGGAGAGGACTGTAAGGTGAGAGTGATTGATGGTTGCGTCAGTGAGTTGGGGGTCGGCTTCCCTAAATAGGAATGTTTTAAGGGAGCGTTTGAAGGAAGAGAAGTTAGGGGAAAGTCTGACAGTACGAGGGAGAGCGTTCCAGAGAGTGGGGGCTGCGCGTGAGAAATCCTGCAGTCTATCATGGGAAGAGGTGATGCGGGGAGAAGCTAGGCGCAGGTCACTGTTTGACCTTAGGGAGCGGGCCGGGGTGTATTTGGTGATTAGTGAGGACAGGTAGTGGGGCGCTGAGTTAGTGAGGGTTTTGTAGGTAAGGATAAGGATTTTGAACTTAATTCTGCAGTGGATGGGGAGCCAGTGAAGGGACTCGCAGAGGGGAGCAGCAGAGACAGAGCGGCTGAGGTGAATTAGCCTGGCAGAGGCGTTCAGGATGGATTGTAGGGGGGAGAGGTGGGACAGAGGGAGGCCAGATAAGAGATTATTGCAATAGTCGAGTCGGGAGATAACCAGGGCGTGTATGAGTTGTTTTGTGGTGACAGCGGTAAGAAATGGCCGAATTCTGGAAATATTACGCAGTTGGTATCGGCAGGAGGAGGAAAGAGACTTGATGTGGGGGATGAAGAAAGAGCAGAGTCAAGTGTAACTCCAAGACAGCGAACTGGTTTGATGGGGAAATGGTGATACCCTCCACCGTGATAGAGAAGTCAGGAGGTGGGGAGGCATTGGAGGGAGGAATAAGTAGGAGCTCAGTCTTTGACATGTTGATCTTTAGGTGGTGGGAGGCCATCCAGGAGGAGATGCCAGATAAACAGTCACTGACTTTTGAAAGGACAGGGGGAGAGAGATCAGGGGTAGAGAGGTAGATCTGAGTGTCATCAGCGTAGAGGTGGTAATTGAAGCCAAAGCTGTTGATGATTTTGCCCAGGGAGGAGGTGTAGATGAAAAGAGCAGAGGACCAAGGACAGAGCCTTGAGGTACACCAACAGATAGAGGCAATGAGGAGGAGGAGTTTCCAGCAAAGGACACACAGAAGGACCTGTTGGATAAATAGGATTTGACCCAAGCGAGTGCAGTGTCACCGAGACCCAGAGAGTTGAGGGTCTGTAGAAGGAGGGGGTGGTCAACAGTGTCAAAAGCAGCCGAGAGGTCAAGCAGGATGAGAATAGAATATATAATAATATATTAATTAATATATAATAGATATACTGCCCCAGCTGCTCTCATGGATATACTGCCCCAGCTGCTCTCATGGATATACTGCCCCAGCTGCTCTCATGGATATACTGCCCCAGCTCCTCTCATGGATATACTGCCCCAGCTCTCATGGATATACTGCCCCAGCTCCTCTCATGGATATACTGCCCCAGCTCCTCTCATGGATATTGCCCCAGCTCCTCTCATGGATATAACCCCAGCTCATGGCTATGCCCCAGCTCATGGATAATGCCCCAGCACATGGATATGCCCCAGCTCATGGATAATGCCCCCAGCTCATGGATATGCCCCAGCTCATGGATATGCCCCAGCAGCTCATGGATATGCCCCAGCTCATGGATATGCCCCAGCAGCTCATGGATAATGTCCCCAGCTCACCTCCTGCCGCCGCATCATGTTTGGCTCCCTCTGAGCGTGTGTCCGGCGGCATGGAGCTTGGGCACTCACCTGGGGGAGCCACGTGACCAGCCGCGATCTCGCGAGAACTCGGCTGGTGACGTGGTTCCCCCAGGCGAGCGCCGAAGCTCCATAGCTTCAGATGCTCGCAGGGAGCGAATACTGCACCGGCGCAGTATTCGCTCCATAAGACGCACCCACTTCCCCCCACTTTTTGGGGGGAGAAAAGTGTGTCTTATGGAGCGAAAAATACGGTATTCTGTTTCTTATAGAAATTAAAATATTTTTTTTAAAAAATCTTTCTCTTGCAAATCCACTTTTTTCATTATAAATTTTTGGAACAATGTTGTATTAATCCAATAACCAATGTTTGTTGAAGTATACAAAATTTTAAATAAAATTTTTACATTAATAATCATTAAAAAAATTATATATTATATTGTTTCATTCAAATATATTATTTAAAGAGTTTGTTAACGAACAAAGCGCGACCTGTGCTTGGCCACTAAGCTGCTTGTTGTTGGTTTCGGGGTCGAGGCAATATTTGGTGGCATTGTTCTTATTGGCGTCCACTGTGATTCAATTTGTCTCGAAGCATATTTCAGCACATCTTCTATCATTGGAAATAAGTGTCCAATTATTGTGGGCTCATAATTTTTTTTGACTTGCCACTTTTTGGATCTTTTTGAAAAAAATGGTCTGTAACGAAGAGAGCCGACATCACTTGTCCCCGTGTGAGCGATCCTTACAGTGGCTTGTTGACGTCCAACATTAAAATTATAGAATTTAGCTAAGTATGATGATAAGTTAGAATTTTAATAATAAGACTCTGAGGCGAGTATTGCTTCTCTTTCTTTCTTTATTAAACATAGCAGCAAGTGGCAACTAGCAAGAACTTGGAAATATGAAGCATTTATATTGAAATAAAGAGAAAAACACATAATAACAGGTATATATGGTATCTTCCGACACCCCTTCACTCCTTTGGATCGGTCCTCCTTCCTGTCAGAGCCCATCAAACCCGGTCAACATCCCTCCTACTTCCTCTTTCTTAGCTGCTCGGCGACTAGTTAAGTACTCAACTTTTTCCTCTGACATTTTACCTATATCATATTTATTGATTTGTGGTTAGGTATTATCAAAATATATATTTATTTAGCGGTCACCCGGCTCTAACCACGGGTCCGCGTTTGTTTACTTTCATTTTATCTTCGATTGTATTTCTGACCGCAGCGTCCTCCCCTCTGCCTGTCTTCACGAGACGCTGCACGCGCTCGCTGATCGGGTGGGCGGGGCCTCTGCTAGGTCCGTGCACGAAGGGATTTCCCAGCACCAGAGTCTCTTATCACCAGCGCCATGCCACGAGGCAAAACCCCGCAGCATCCAGCCTCCCCAGCGGAGGAATCTGAGCACTCTTCAGAGGACAGTTCGGGTGAGCAGCAACACAAACCTAATACACCCGTTCTGATCCAGGCACAGATGGCTCCTTCCCAGCCTGCCACCCTTGATCCATATATGCAGGCGTCTATTGACTCTGCAGTTTTTAAAGCAGTTTCTGTCCTGTCAGCAGATTTCACTCGTTCCCTTAAAAAGATGATGGCTGAGAATCGCCACAATGATGATCCCCGCCACTGGCGTCTATTGATAAGGGCGATATACTCACCGCGGTGATGCCCCCCGCGACCCCCCTGGCCACCACCACGGGGAAACAGTCAGTGAGACACGCACGACACATCACTGGAGGGGTTGGCATCCCCGCAAAAATGCCGGGACACGTGCACCCATCCCCTACCACTGCACGTGTCCCGGCACGGGCTTCTGCACACACGGTGTCAGCGCACACCAAAAAGGTTAAAGTTACTACCGTATCCAACCCTGACACCGCTGTTGTCCCTGCTCTGCTTCAGGACACTAACCTGGATTCGGAGGAGGATACCAATAGCGATTCCATAGATGTTTATGCCTCAGATGAGGATTTTACTGAGACCTCAGTAGAGGTGGATTCAAAAGCCCGTCCGGGCATTATTTACGACCCATTGGGTAACCCCCTTTTTTGTCCAGAGGACCTTTCCCATCCACGGTCCGCCGAATGGTCCACTCCCCACTACCCCATGTGGAACAATGGGTGGACGCACAGGCGCGCAAAGTCCTAGATAAGGCTACTAGGAACCGCATGAAGGCGGAATCCCCTCGCCCCACCACAAGCGGGAAAACTTGTTTAACCCCTGACGTGGATAAAGCCTTCGTGGACTTTGTCACACCTAAGGGATGGATTCCCAACAAAGGCATAGACCATGCTTTTAGGGTTTGCCAAGATAACCAAAGGACCCAAGGTGTCCAGTAATTTAAGTTGCTGGATACAGCAGAACAGGCAAAATTATCTGGTGACCTCATGGACCCCCTTCAAGTTACCAGCTGGGCCCAGAGATCACTCAGTTTCCTAGGTAATGCTATCACAGCTCTTGCCTCCGAAAGGCGTAAATGCATACTGTTGAAAATGGACCGCCAACTGGCTGGCATAGCTGACCATGAATTCGGTGCTACAGCTAATGGAGCGTTATTCGGCAAAGGTTTCTTGAAGGACATGAATGAATATTCTGGTGCATTCAACACGATGGACTGTGTGTCCAACTCACTAAAAAGGTGTTTACTGGGGTTTCCCACGGGCCGGTGGATATCGGGGCCGAGCTACCGGCCGTGCAAAACCCATCTTCTCTGGTCCCACGGGAGGCAACCCCTCCACGACCTCTGCTCCTGCACCTATCCCGTTCTTCCCTACCCGTTCACAGCCGTGGCGTGGCAGAGGATTCCGGGGTGCCAGAGGAGGTCATTCTTCCTCGACCTTCAGACACGCAGGTAATTTCACACCTCATACACCCGTCTACAACCAAGGTGAGGGGTCGTTTAAAATATTTTCACACCGCATGGTGTCGCATTACATCGGACCCTTGGGTCCTCAATACTGTACAAGGGTTTGTTCTGGAGTTCTCTTCTCCCCCGCTCCAGATGACGATTCCCCACCCTCTCCCCTTTTCGGGGGAGAGGAGGACGTTAGTGGAGCGGGAGATTTCGGAACTGTACCGAAAGAGAGCCATAGAACGGGTTCCACAGGGGACCTCAGGTTTTCTGAGCAACTTGTTCTTGGTTCCCAAGAAGGACGGAGGCGTCCGTCCAGTCATCAACCTCAGAGTTGAATGGGACGGTGGTCTACCGTCACTTCCAGATGGAGGGCATGCACATGCTCAAAGATATCTTGAGACCCCGCGATTGGTTGGCAAAGGTGGATCTCAAAGACGCATATCTGACCATCCCGATTGCCTGGGAATTGCGGGATTTCCTCCAGTTCCGCTGGGGTCCAGACCTCTGGAGATTTTGTTGCCTGCCTTTCGGCCTGTCTTCCGCCCCTTGGTGCTTCACCAAGGTAATGAAACCAGTCGTGGCATGACTACGCGCCAAAGGAGTCCGCCTCATTGTATACCTGGACGACGTATTGTTAATGGCCTCGTCGGAGAGTCTGCTACGTCTCCAGGTGCGATGGACGGTCGACCTCTTTCAGTCTCTGGGATTCCTTGTGAACCAGGAGAAATTGATTCTTTCTCCGTCTCAAACCCTAGAATTCCTGGGATTCAGGGTGGACAGTACCCTCATGTCTCTCAGCGTTCCTCGGCCCAAATGTCGATCGATTTTACGCGAAGTCCGATCCCTTTTGGGGGCTCAGGCTCCATCATTACGGGATCTGGCTCGCGTGATCGGCCTTTTGGCAGCGACAAGGCTGGCGGTGACACTAGCCCCCCCTGCACTATCGGGCCCTCCAACACCTGAAGGCCCTTTTTCTGGGAAGGCCCCATCCGTTAGTGTGCCGTTTGTTAAGAGCCATTCGTTTAACGCGTCCCCCAGCTCCACGTTATAACTCGGTACTCGGCTTCCTCTCCCCTCCCCTCCCCCCGCGCGGCAGGTACTCGGCTCCTCCCCCGCGCGCGGCAGGTACTCGGCTCCTCCCCCCGTGCGGCAGGTACTCGGCTCCTCCCCCCGCGCGCGGCAGGTACTCGGCTCCTCCCCCGCGCGGCAGGTACTCGGCTCCTCCCCCCGCGCGGCAGGTACTCGGCTCCTCCCCCTGCGCGGCAGGTACTCGGCTCCTCCCCCGCGCGGCAGGTACTCGGCTCCCCCCCGCGCGGCAGGTACTCGGCTCCTCCCCCCGCGCGGCAGGTACTCGGCTCCTCCCCCGCGCGGCAGGTACTCGGCTCCTCCCCCCGTGCGGCAGGTACTCGGCTCCTCCCCCGCGCGGCAGGTACTCGGCTCCTCCCCCGCGCGCGGCAGGTACTCGGCTCCTCCCCCCGCGCGGCAGGTACTCGGCTCCTCCCCCGCGCGGCAGGTACTCGGCTCCTCCCCCGCGCGGCAGGTACTCGGCTCCTCCCCCCGCGCGGCAGGTACTCGGCTCCTCCCCCCGCGCGGCAGGTACTCGGATCCTCCCCCGCGCGCGCAGGTACTCGGCTCCTCCCCCCGCGGCAGGTACTCGGCTCCTCCCCCGCGCGGCAGGTACTCGGCTCCTCCCCCTGCACGGCAGGTACTCGGCTCCTCCCCCCGCGCGGCAGGTACTCGGCTCCTCCCCCCGCGCGGCAGGTACTCGGCTCCTTCCCCGCGCGGCAGGTACTCGGCTCCTCCCCCGCGCGCGGCAGGTACTCGGCTCCTCCCCCGCGCGGAGGTACTCGGCTCCTCCCCGCGCGGCAGGTACTCGGCTCCTCCCCCGCGCGGCAGGTACTCGGCTCCTCCCCCCGCGCGGCAGGTACTCGGATCCTCCCCCAGCGCGCGCAGGTACTCGCTCCTCCCCCCGCGGCAGGTGCTCGGCTCCTCCCCCGCGCGCGCAGGTACTCGGCTCCTCCCCCGCGCGGCAGGTACTCGCTCCTCCCCCCGCGCGGCAGGTACTCGGCTCCTCCCCCCGTGCGGCAGTACTCGGCTCCTCCCCCCGCGCGGCAGGTACTCGGCTTCCTCCCCCCGCGCGCAGGTACTCGGATCCTCCCCCGCGCGCGGCAGTACTCGGCTCCTCCCCCGCGCGGCAGGTGCTCGGCTCCTCCCCCCGCGCGCCGGCAGGACTCGGATCCTCCCCGCCGCGGCAGGTACTCGGCTCCTCCCCCCGCGCGGCAGGTACTCGCTCCTCCCCCCGTGCGGCAGGTACTCGGCTCCTCCCCCCGCGCGGCAGGTACTCCGCGCACTCCTCCCCCCGCGCGGCAGGTACTCGGCTCCTCCCCCGCGCGCGGCAGGTACTCGGCTCCTCCCCCGCGCGCGGCAGGTACTCGGCTCCTCCCCCCGCGCGGCAGGTACTCGGCTCCTCCCCCCGCGCGGCAGGTACTCGGCTTCCTCCCCCGCGCGCGGCAGGTACTCGGCTCCTCCCCCCGCGCGGCAGGTACTCGGATCCTCCCCCGCGCGCGCAGGTACTCGGCTCCTCCCCCCGCGCGGCAGGTACTCTCGGCTCCTCCCCCCGCGCGCGGCAGGTACTCGGATCCTCCCCCGCGCGCGGCAGGTACTCGGCCTCCTCCCCCGCGGCAGGTACTCGGCTCCTCCCCCCGCGCGCGGCAGGTACTCGGCTCCTCCCCCGCGCGGCAGGTACTCGGCTCCTCCCCCGCGCGGCAGGTACTCGGCCCCTCCCCCCGCGCGCGGCAGGTACTCGGCTCCTCCCCCCGCGCGCGGCAGGTACTCGGCTCCTCCCCCCGCGCGCGGCAGGTACTCGGCTCCTCCCCCCGCGCGGCAGGTACTCGGCTCCTCCCCCGCAGGTAAACTCGGACACGGCTCCATTATTACGTCAGAAAAATGCGGAAGTCGGGGGGCGGGGCCCCTGAGCCGCAGTGTCTTGTGGGAGAATCCGTCTGTCCGGGCCGCCCTGGTGGAATGTTCGGGAATTCGCGGTTTTTCAGCGTCATTCATTGAAGGGAGATTCAGGGGGCGGGACCTCGTCTGTTCCCATGGTGACGGCGGGCGCACTACACACCGGGATGCGCGCGTGATCTTTTGTGAGCGCCGCGCCTTCTGATTGGCTGGGGTTCAAGCAATGAGGTGTCGCGTTGCTGCAGAGTGACCGGAAAAGGAAGTGAAGAAGTGAAAGTGCCGTCTCACCGCCTGGAGCTGCTCTGTGCGCCGCCATGAGTTCTATCGGCACCGGGGTGAGTGTGCGGGGGGGGTCTGCACACTGGGGGCCTCTGGCGGGGGGGGGGTCTGCACACTCGGGCCCCTGTGCGGGGGGGGTCTGCACACTCGGGCCCCTGTGCGGGGGGGAGGTCTGCACACTCGGGGGGCCTGGGCGGGGGGGGGTCTGCACACTCGGGGGCCCCTGTGCGGGGGGGGGGTCTGCACACTCGGGGGCCCCTGTGCGGGGGGGGTCTGCACACTCGGGGCCCCTGTGCGGGGGGGAGGTCTGCACACTCGGGGGCCCCTGGGCGGCGGGGGGGTCTGCACACTCGGGGGCCCCTGTGCGGGGGGGGGGGTCTGCACACTCGGGGGCCCCTGTGCGGGGGGGGGTCTGCACACTCGGGGGCCCCTGTGCGGGGGGGGGTCTGCACACTCGGGGCCCCTGTGCGGGGGGGGGGGTCTGCACACTCGGGGCCCCTGTGCGGGGGGGGGGTCTGCACACTCGGGGCCCCTGTGCGGGGGGGGGGGGGTCTGCACACTCGGGGCCCCTGGGCGGGGGGGGGTCTGCACACTCGGGGGCCCCTGTGCGGGGGGGGGGGTCTGCACACTTGGGGGCCCCTGTGCGGGGGGGGGTCTGCACACTTGGGGGCCCCTGTGCGGGGGGGGGGTCTGCACACTTGGGGGCCCCTGTGCGGGGGGGGGGTCTGCACACTTGGGGGCCCCTGTGCGGGGGGGGGTCTGCACACTCGGGGGCCCCTGTGCGGGGGGGGGGGGGGTCTGCACACTTGGGGGCCCCTGTGCGGGGGGGGGGTATGACGGAATGGGGATGTTGTTCCGCCTGCGGGTGTGCTCTATCTGCGTGACCCCGTCGCTTACCGCTGGCCCGACTACCGAGTGGCGCACACTCGGCGTCTCGTGCGGCCTGGCGTGACCCTAGGGTAGGGTTAGCGGGCGGTGGAGGGGACCCCTGCCTGGAACCAGTCCGACCACTGAGGCGCGCAGCACTCAGCGTCCCGAGCAACTGGTTCCCTGACCTGGCGGGTGTGGGACGCCTGTGGGAATCGGCCCTAGCAGCCGCGGAGGAAGATTCGGATCTTATGGGGAAACGTTTCCGATCCGGGGGCGGGTGTCTCTTCGGATCTTGGGCGGTGAAGGTTTCGAGTCGGGAAGGGATGGCGGGTCGGATCGGAACTGGAGGGCTTCGGATCGGTATGGGAGGGAGCTTCGGATCTGGCGGGACCAGTGGAGAGTTCGGGTCTTACCGCAATGCCGAAGCGCGGTCCCGGCGGGGCCGTTCGGTTCGGATCTCCGTCTTCCTCCGATCGAATCTTCCGAGCAGCGCCTCTGCCCTGATACTCGATGCAGGGTCAGAGCGCTCGATTCGGATCGTATCCGAGTGGGCACCGTACTCTGAGGCCGCGGGGGACACTCAGATCCGAAAATACGGCGGAGAATAAAGACACACCAGTCGGAGCTGAATGTACTGCAGAATCTGGCTTTTTTATTTACAGTACAAGCATTTATTACCTCTGCACACAATTAGAATACAATGGGACTCCTTGCCCGCCCTCCCAGGACCCATTGGCCCTTAGCCTTCAGGGAGTCGCCAATTCGGACCGGATGGTTCGGATCGGCCATTTTCCGAATCGAGAATTCTTAACTGCGCCACAAGGTGATCGGAAAATGGCGGCGAGCAAGGCAACAAAGGGGAAAATACATTACACAATAAACCAACGGGGAACACTTTATTAACACCACACAATGTCACATCTAAATAAAAACTGGTAAACGGGGTGCGTGCCACCACACCCAAGTGTCCATGTCCCCACTGTCACTGCACCGCCCCTGGCTGAGGGTGCTGGGCCATCCCGTGACAGGGGGTCTGCACACTTGGGGGCCTGTGCGGGGGGGGGGGTCTGCACACTTGGGGGCCCTGTGCGGGGGGGGGGGGGTCTGCACACTCGGGGGCCCCTGTGCGGGGGGGGGGGTCTGCACACTCGGGGGCCCCTGTGCGGGGGGGGGGGTCTGCACACTCGGGGGCCCCTGTGCGGGGGGGGGGGGTCTGCACACTCGGGGGCCCCTGTGCGGGGGGGGGGGTCTGCACACTCGGGGGCCCCTGTGCGGGGGGGGGGGTCTGCACACTCGGGGGCCCCTGTGCAGGGTTTGGGAGCGGAGTGACAGGTTGTTGTTTTTGGGGTTCTATGATGTATAAGATTATATTGGTGACCTTTGACCCGGTTGATTGAGGGGCAGCACGTGCACACGGTGTGTCTGTAATGATCATGTGACCTGCGCCCCCTGCTAAGCTTCTCTCACGTTACTTTCCTGGGGTTTTTCAGTATGATCTCTCGGCCTCCACTTTCTCACCCGACGGCAGAGTCTTCCAGGTGGAATATGCAGCGAAGGCGGTGGAGAACAGCAGGTGCGTGACGTCACTTTAACGAGGGGGCTTTAATAAACTAGGTTGCCGCTTCCCCCCCTCGACTTGACTGGCTCCTCCCCTCGACTTGACTGGCTCCTCCCCTTGACTTGACTGGCTCCTCCCCTCGACTTGACTGGCTCCTCCCCTCGACTTGACTGGCTCCTCCCCTTGACTTGACTGGCTCCTCCCCTCGACTTGACTGGCTCTCCCCTCGACTTGACTGGCTCCTCCCCTCGACTTGACTGGCTCCCCCCTCGACTTGACTGGCCCCTCCCCTCGACTTGACTGGCCCCTCCCCTCGACTTGACTGGCCCCTCCCCTCGACCTGGCAGGCCCGCTGGCTCTTGCTCCTCCCCCGGCGTGGCTGGCTCCTCCCCCGGCGTGGCTGGCTCCTCCCCCCGGCGTGGCTGTCCCGCTGTGATATCCACATCATACTGGGAGAAGAGACGAGGAAACTCCACATCATACTGGGAGAAGAGACGAGGAAACTCCACATCATACTGGGAGAGGAGGAGCCGGCGGTGAAAATATCTGCCCAATACGTCACAGAATGTCACAGGCTGAGAGGAACATGAGAGATCCTGGACTTATAAATCCCCAACACGGACTCGCCCCCATCCCCCTTCACATTATCCCTTAACCCTGATAATGGACTTGCCCATCATTTTTTTTTCCCCCTCCCCCGGTGCAGCACCGCAATCAGCGTCCGCTGTAAAGACGGGGTGGTTTTCGGAGTTGAGAAGTTGGTTCTGTCCAAACTTTATGAAGAAGGTTCTAACAAGCGCATCTTCAATGTGGATCGCCACGTGGGCATGGTAAGGACTCACCGGCGCGCGCCCAGCAATGCCCCACACCGTAACAGCACCGCATCTGCTCGGCCGGCGAGACGGCGCCCCCTGCTGGCTTCAGAGGACGGGTCGGGAGGTAGTAGCGCTGCGTCTCTTGCGTTGCTGGATGGGTTAGTGACTACAGCCCCATCATCCTGCCCCGCAGCGCTCACCCAGGGCCGGCACGCTTACAGGAGATGCTCGTGCCGGCTCCCTTGTTGCTTGCAGCTGTCTAAAGTAAAGACAAATAAGTCAATGGGGCCTGATGGGATCCACCCTAAATTATTAAAAGAGCTCAGTGATGTAATAGCAAAACCATTAACAGATTTATTTAACCAATCCTTGTTAACGAGAGTCGTCCCAGAAGACTGGAAATTAGCAAATGTTGTGCCTATTTACAAGAAGGGTAGTAGGGAGGAATCGGGGAACTATAGGCCAGTTAGTCTTACGTCAGTAGTAGGGAAATTAATGGAAACCATGTTAAAGGAAAGGATTGTTGAACACCTAAAAACACATAGATACAGGATCAGAAACAACATGGGTTTACCTCAGGGAGATCATGCCAAACTAATCTTATTGATTTTTTTGATTGGGTAACAAAATAATAGACACAGGTGGTGCAGTAGACATTGCTTATTTAGATTTCAGTAAGGCTTTTGATACTGTTCCGCATAGAAGGCTTATCAATAAATTGCAATCTTTGAGCTTGGATTCCAATATTGTTGAATGGATTAGGCAGTGGCTGAGTGACAGGCAACAGAGGGTTGTGGTAAATGGAGTTTATTCGGCGCAAGGTCTTGTTACCATTGGGGTACCTCAGGGGTCAGTACTTGGACCCATTCTCTTTAATATTTTTATTAGTGATATTGCAGAAGGTATTAATGGAAAAGTATGTCTTTTTGCTGATGACACAAAGATTTGCAACAGGGTTGACGTTCCTGGAGGGATCAGCCAAATGACAAATGATTTAGGTAAACTAAAATAATGGTTGGAGCTGTGGCAATTGAGTTTTAACGTGGATAAGTGCAAGATAATACACCTGGGACGTAAAAACCCAAGGGCTGAATATAGAATATTTGATACATCTGAGGGTTGGGATTTAGGGGTCATTATTTCAGAGGATCTAAGGGTAAGTAGTCAATGTAATAGAGCAGCAGGAAATGCTGGCAGAATGCTTGGAAATGCTGGCAGAATGCTTGGAAATGCTGCAGAATGCTTGGAAATGCTGGCAGAATGCTTGGTTGTGTAGGGAGAGCCTGTATTAGCAGTAGGAAAAGGGAAGTGCTCATGCCACTGTACAGAGCACTGGTGAGACCTCACTTGGAGTACTGTGTGCAGTACTGGAGACCGTATCTCCAGAAGGATATAGACATCTTAGAGAGAGTTCAGAGAAGGGCTACTAAAATGGTGTACGGCTTGAAGGAGAAAAAGTTACCAGGAAAGGCTTAATGATCTTAACATGTACAGCTTGGAAAAAAGACGAGACAGAGGAGATATGATAGAAACATTTAAATACGTAAAGGGAATCCACAAGGTAGAGGAAGGGAGTATATTTAAAAGGAAACAAAGTAGCAAAACAAGAGGACATAGTCTTAGATTAGAGGGGCAAAGGTTTAAAAGTAACATCAGGAAGCATTATTTTACTGAGAGGGTGGTGGATACATGGAACAGTCTTCCAGTAGAAGTGGTAGAGGCCAAAACAGTAATTGAATTTAAGCAGGCATGGGATAGGCATAAGGCTATCCTAAACAAAAGATAAATCCAGGTAAAGTATCCATGTAATTGGGCGACTAGATGGGCCGAAAGGTTCTTATCTGCTGACATTTTTCTATGTTTCTATGAGGCGCTCGCTCTCGTGCCGGCTCCCTTGCAGATGGAGGCTCGTGTCGGCTCCCTTGCTGCTTGCAGATGGAGGCGCGTGCTCGCTCGTGCCGGCTCCCTTGCTGCTTGCAGATGGAGGCGCGTGCTCGCTCGTGCCGGCTCCCTTGCTGCTTGCAGATGGAGGCGCGCGCCTCGCTCGTGTCGGCTCCCTTGCTGCTTGCAGATGGAGGCGCGCGCTCGCTCGTGCCGGCTCCCTTGCTGCTTGCAGATGGAGGCGCGCGCTCGCTCGTGCCGGCTCCCTTGCTGCTTGCAGATGGAGGCGCGCGCTCGCTCGTGCCGGCTCCCTTGCTGCTTGCAGATGGAGGCGCGCGCTCGCTCGTGCCGGCTCCCTTGCTGCTTGCAGATGGAGGCGCGCGCTCGCTCGTGCCGGCTCCCTTGCTGCTTGCAGATGGAGGCGCGCGCTCGCTCGTGCCGGCTCCCTTGCTGCTTGCAGATGGAGGCGCGCGCTCGCTCGTGCCGGCTCCCTTGCTGCTTGCAGATGGAGGCGCGCGCTCGCTCGTGCCGGCTCCCTTGCTGCTTGCAGATGGAGGCGCGCGCGTCGCTCGTGCCGGCTCCCTTGCTGCTTGCAGATGGAGGCGCGCGCTCGCTCGTGCCGGCTCCCTTGCTGCTTGCAGATGGAGGCGCGCGCTCGCTCGTGCCGGCTCCCTTGCTGCTTGCAGATGGAGGCGCGCGCTCGCTCGTGCCGCTCCCTTGCTGCTTGCAGATGGAGGCGCGCGCTCGCTCGTGCCGGCTCCCTTGCTGCTTGCAGATGGAGGCGCGCGCTCGCTCGTGCCGGCTCCCTTGCTGCTTGCAGATGGAGGCGCGCGCTCGCTCGTGCCGGCTCCCTTGCTGCTTGCAGATGGAGGCGCGCGCTCGCTCGTGCCGGCTCCCTTGCTGCTTGCAGATGGAGGCGCGCGCTCGCTCGCTCGTGCCGGCTCCCTT
This sequence comes from Leptobrachium leishanense, assembly GCA_009667805.1. Lineage (NCBI taxonomy): Eukaryota > Metazoa > Chordata > Amphibia > Anura > Megophryidae > Leptobrachium > Leptobrachium leishanense. Next base: position 19,811 of record RXON01003742.1, read on the forward strand.
GCTGCTTGCAGATGGAGGCGCGCGCTCGCTCGCTCGTGCCGGCTCCCTTGCTGCTTGCAGATGGAGGCGCGCGCTCGCTCGTGCCGGCTCCCTTGCTGCTTGCAGATGGAGCGCGCGCTCGCTCGTGCCGGCTCCCTTGCTGCTTGCAGATGGAGGCGCGCGCTCGCTCGCTCGTGCCGGCTCCCTTGCTCCTTGCTGCTTGCAGATGGAGGCTCGTGCCGGCTCCCTTGCTGCTTGCAGATTGGAGGCGCTCGCTCGTGCCGCTCCCTTGCTGCTTGCAGATGGAGGCGCGCGCTCGCTCGTGCCGGCTCCCTTGCTGCTTGCAGATGGAGGCGCGCGCTCGCTCGTGCCGGCTCCCTTGCTGCTTGCAAATTGGAGGCGCTCGCTCGTGCCGGCTCCCTTGTTGCTGCTTGCAGATTGGAGGCGCTCGTTCGTGCCGGCTCCCTTGTTGCTGCCTGCAGGTGGGGCGCTCGCTCGTGCCGGCTCCCTTGTTGCTGCCTGCAGGTGGGGCGCTCGCTCGTGCCGGCTCCCTTGTTGCTGCCTGCAGGTGGGGCGCTCGCTCGTGCCGGCTCCCTTGTTGCTGCCTGCAGGTGGGGCGCTCGCTCGTGCCGGCTCCCTTGTTGCTGCCTGCAGGTGGGGCGCTCGCTCGTGCCGGCTCCCTTGTTGCTGCCTGCAGGTGGGGCGCTCGCTCGTGCCGGCTCCCTTGTTGCTGCCTGCAGGTGGGGCGCTCGCTCGTGCCGGCTCCCTTGTTGCTGCCTGCAGGTGGGGCGCTCGCTCGTGCGGCTCCCTTGCTGCTGCAGATGGAGGCGCGTGCTCGCTCGCTCGTGCCGGCTGCCTTGTTGCTGCGTGCAGATGGGGCGCTGGCTCGCTCGCTCGTGCCTGCTCCCTTGTTGCTGCGTGCAGGTGGGGCGCTGGCTCGCTCGCTCGTGCCTGCTCCCTTGTTGCTGCCTGCAGGTGGGGCGCTGGCTCGCTCGCTCGTGCCTGCTCCCTTGTTGCTGCCTGCAGGTGGGGCGCTCGTTCGTGCCGGCTCCCTTGTTGCTGCCTGCAGGTGGGGCGCTCGTTCGTGCCGGCTCCCTTGTTGCTGCCTGCAGGTGGGGCGCTCGTTCGTGCCGGCTCCCTTGTTGCTGCCTGCAGGTGGGGCGCTCGCTCGTGCCGGCTCCCTTGTTGCTGCGTGCAGGTGGGGCGCTCGCTCGTGCCGGCTCCCTTGTTGCTGCGTGCAGGTGGGGCGCTCGCTCGTGCCGGCTGTGTGCACATGGGGCGTTGGCTTGCTTGCTCGTGCCGGCTGCCTTGTCGCTGCGTGCAGATGGGGCGCTCGCTCGTGCCTGCTCCCTTGTTGCTGCGTGCAGATGGGGCGCTGGCTCGCTCGCTCGTGCTGCTCCCTTGTTGCTGCGTGCAGATGGGACGCTGGCTCGCTCGCTCGTGCCTGCTCCTTGTTGCTGCGTGCAGATGGGGCGCTGGCTCGCTCGCTCGTGCCTGCTCCCTTGTTGCTGCGTGCAGATGGGGCGCTGGCTCGCTCGCTCGTGCCTGCTCCCTTGTTGCTTGCGTGCAGATGGGGCGCTGGCTCGCTCGCTCGTGCCTGCTCCTTGTTGCTGCGTGCAGATGGGGCGCTGGCTCGCTCGCTCGTCCTGCTCCCTTGTTGCTGCGTGCAGATGGGGCGCTGCTCGCTCGCTCGTGCCTGCTCCCTTGTTGCTGCGTGCAGGTGGGGCGCTGGCTCGCTCGTGCCTGCTCCCTTGTTGCTGCGTGCAGGTGGGGCGCTGGCTCGCTCGTGCCTGCTCCCTTGTTGCTGCGTGCAGGTGGGGCGCTGGCTCGCTCGTGCCTGCTCCCTTGTTGCTGCGTGCAGGTGGGGCGCTGGCTCGCTCGTGCCTGCTCCCTTGTTGCTGCGTGCAGGTGGGGCGCTGGCTCGCTCGTGCCTGCTCCCTTGTTGCTGCGTGCAGGTGGGGCGCTGGCTCGCTCGTGCCTGCTCCCTTGTTGCTGCGTGCAGGTGGGGCGCTCGCTCGTGCCGGCTCCCTTGTTGCTGCGTGCAGGTGGGGCGCTCGCTCGTGCCGGCTCCCTTGTTGCTGCCTGCAGGTGGGGCGCTCGCTCGTGCGGCTCCCTTGTTGCTGCCTGCAGGTGGGGCGCTCGCTGTGCCGGCTCCGGGGCTGATTTTATTTTTGGGGAAAGCCTTTTTATAAGGCCGGGTCCTGCGGGTTTGTCCTGTGTTGCTGTTGGGGTGTCATTGGTTCCTGTGTGTCCCCGCAGGCCGTGGCCGGGCTCCTGGCAGACGCGCGCTCCTGGCAGATATAGCGAGAGAGGAGGCGTCAAACTTCAGGTCTAACTACGGCTACGACATTCCTCTGAAGGTACGCGCTGATTCCTGCAATAAACGACGCACGATGCTTTAACGTGTCGCCACGGAAACCTCCATCCTCTTCCTCTTCCCTTTCAGCATCTCTCAGACAGAGTGGCCATGTACGTCCATGCGTACACCTTGTACAGCGCCGTCAGACCGTTCGGCTGCAGGTACCTGTATGAACAGATTGTATACCCCCTCCCCCACTGTACTGTCTCATCAAGCGACACATGAAAAGAAACCTAAACGCGGCCCCCCCTTTATCCTCCCCCCCCCCTCATCCTGCTGCCTGGTGAAATACCTGCACCCCCTGCAGACAGAGGGTAAGGGCGCTGTGTCCCTTTTAAACAAGTGGAAGGCGATCGTTCTTTCCATGGGGGGGGGCGTCACCTACATGTTTCCTGATCTTGTATGCAGTCATGTGACCACGTGACTGACGCTCATGGGACACGCCTGTTTTTTCAGTTTCATGCTGGGATCATACAATGAGACGGACGGAGCTCAGCTGTACATGGTCGACCCGTCCGGTGTGTCCTACGTAAGTGTTTTGCATGGTTTGCGTCGATGCTCTGCGCGTTTCTTGCTGCTCTTTCCTGCGTCTTTCTGCTTCCTGTGCGTTCCATGCGCGCGTCGCAGACATCTCAGGATCCTGTTTTTTGTAATCTGCCGGGCAGTGCTGTGTGTGAGATGTCATGGTGACGGAGCTGCAGCTGCGGTGCCTGTGTTGTTTCCCTGCACCTCTCCTGATGTTTGTTCCTTTTTGTGTTTCAGGGTTACTGGGGATGCTCGATCGGTAAAGCCAAACAAGCTGCAAAGACAGAGATTGAGAAGCTGCAGGTAGAAGTGAGTGTTCCGGCTGCCGAACAGATTTTCTGTGATTTGCTCCACTACTGTATATATGCAGTTCATGTTACAGGCAGGATACGCAGGCGCCGCTTGCAGTGAAGCACGAGGACCACTTCACCAGAATAAAATGTCAACACATCTAGCGTTACCCGAGCTTAGACCGTCCAGTGATAAAACCCCTAATAACAATACACTGTCCAGTGATAAAACCCCTAATAACAATACACTGTCCAGTGATAAAACCCCTAATAACAATACACACCGTCCAGTGATAAAACCCTAATAACAATACACCGTCCAGTGATAAAACCCCTAATAAAATACACCGTCCAGTGATAAAACCCCTAATAACAATAACACCGTCCAGTGATAAAACCCCTTAATCAATACACCGTCCAATGATAAAACCCCTAATAACAATACACTGTCCAGTGATAAAACCCGAATACACCGTCCAATGATAAAACCCCTAATAACAATACACTGTCCAGTGATAAAACCCCTAATACACCGTCCAGTGATAAAACCCCTAATAACAATACACCGTCCAGTGATAAAACCCCTAATAACAATACACCGTCCAGTGATAAAACCCCTAATAACAATACACCGTCCAGTGATAAAACCCCTAATAACAATACACCGTCCAATGATAAAACCCCTAATAACAATACACTGTCCAGTGATAAAACCCCTAATACACCGTCCAATGATAAAACCCCTAATAACAATACACCGTCCAGTGATAAAACCCCTAATAACAATACACTGTCCAGTGATAAAACCCCGAATACACCGTCCAATGATAAAACCCCTAATAACAATACACCGTCCAATGATAAAACCCCTAATAACAATATACCGTCCAGTGATAAAACCCCTAATACACCGTCCAGTGATAAAACCCCTAATAAAATACAACGTCCAGTGAATAAAACCCCTAATACACCGTCCAGTGATAAAACCCTAATAACAATACACCGTCCAATGATAAAACCCCTAATAACAATAAACCGTCCAATGATAAAACCCT
>RXON01003743.1:0-10887 GCA_009667805.1 Leptobrachium leishanense
AGCTCCTTCTGACTGGATGTCGCTGTGGCGCACCTCGTGCCAATCTGGATATTTTCATTCCCTACCTCTCGGGACCCCATTGGTTCTGTGCCTGGTGTTTGTACTGGATGTTTGAATGACTGCTTGCAGACACCAAGGAAAGAGGAATAAGGAAGGAGATCAGGGGAAGAGATCAAGAGGAGCTACACAGGGATTGGACTAGAAAGAGTGGGAGTGTCTAGTCTGGAGCTTGTGTTTTTTCTAAAGGATGTTTACATGCATTTTCAGTTTAAATGTTAAAATCCTTGTTGCTATTTTAATAAATATAAGGAAAGAGACGCAATACTCGCCTCTGAGTCTTATTATTACAATTCAAACTTCCCTTCATACTTAGGAAAATTTTATAATTACTGTTTTGGCCTCTACCACTTCAACTGGAAGCCTGTTCCATGTATCCACCACCCTCTCAGTAAAATAATGCTTTCTGATGTTACTTTTAAACCTTTGCCCTCTAATCTAAGACTATGTCCTCTTGTTTTGCCTACTTTGTTTCCTTTTAAATATACTCCCTTCCTCTACCTTGTGGATTCCCTTCACATATTTAAATGTTTCTATCATATCTCCTCTGTCTCGTCTTTTTTCCAAGCTGTACATGTTAAGATCATTAAGCCTTTCCTGGTAACTTTTCTCCTTCAAGCCGTACACCATTTAGTAGCCCTTCTCTGAACTCTCTCTAAGATGTCTATATCCTTCTGGGATACGGTCTCCAGTACTGCACACAGTACTCCAAGTGAGGTCTCACCAGTGCTCTGTACAGTGGCATGAGCACTTCCCTTTTCCTACTGCTAATACCTCTCCCTACACAACCAAGCATTCCTGCCAGCATTTCCAAGCATTCTGCCAGCATTTCCTGCTGCTCTATTACATTGACTACTTACCCTTAGATCCTCTGAAATAATGACCAGTAAGTGTCCTTGGGCAAGACACTTAACGGTACATACTCGCCACCCAGGACAAACTAAAAACCAGAGAAATCTCAATGTATCCTTCCTGGTAAAATCCTTTCTCCAAAAAAACCCCTCAAATGTTTAACATTGAAGCCTATGGGATTCTCCTGAATAAACCTGTTGAATGTAACCACCGAATGGCAGGGCATTTCACTGACATTTCTCTGCTGTTCGGTGTCTGTAAAATAGATTAACCATTACTTCTCTATGGGGATTTCAGTGCCACCGAACAGGCACCGTATTTTGCTGACAATTCGCCAATATTTGGCAAACTGCCTGCTTTGTGAACAGCCGAATGGCCACGAAATTGCACCGTACGGGGAAATTCACTGTTCGGTGCATTTTCAGGGGAAGTTCAGATCTCTGTGAATAACCCCTTTAGTCTCCGTACTCGGCACTTCTTTAGTTTTTTTCTGATGTTTTGTCAGTCGCACTATTGATCTTGTTTTTTTACATTTGTCACATTTACGTTTTAGGCTAGGGTCAGACTAACGCATTTTTCACGTTGTCCGTGAAAATGTGCGTTCGAAGAATGGACGTATTTTTTCACGGAATACGCGATAGCGGTCATACGATGCGCAGTTTCATCCGTGATTTTGTACGGATCATCAATAAAACACTTGTTGTGTCTGGACGTTATGTTGGCCGGACATTAGCAGCGTCTGACGTCTCCTAATCACGCAAACACGCCGCTAGCGGACGCAGCGCACTCTGTACGTCAGTAGTAGTGGTTTAACGTTCTCGAAAAAATGCGTTCATTTTCCACTTGCGTTGCGCAGCCGGACTTTTGTGCGACCGTACTTCGTATATTGGCCATCATTGCCCGTCATTTGCTGCTAGTGCGGCCGTGATTAAGTGCGCCAGAACGCGCGTTCGCACTGCCTCAGTCTGACCCTAGCCTAAGGCACGCAAGAGATTTTCCTCGTCGTAGCGAGTGAGCGTATACGTTTAATGGCCGTTACAAGTTAACGATACATCTCATTTCGTAAGATCTAAAGGGTTTTGAGCACCTGTGATAGGAATTCATTTCTTTTCTTGTACTCAGACAGTCTCCTCTCTAACGGACTGTCCTCAGTTGGGTCAAGCATGACTCCAGTTGATGGTGACTTAAACCTCACGCGTGCCTGGCGAGACATGTGGAATAAAAAAAATAATACACGTGGAGTAAGCAAAGCACCGACATTACAACGAAACGACCGACTGGTCAAACGAATCAACTGTAATTTTTGTATGAAACTATATTTGCGAAGCTAATTTACTGTCTGTGCACAAGCCTGGTGTATAGAGAGATGCCGATATCATGCTTTTTATTTTAAACCAGATACAGAGTCTCCAAAAAACGAGTAGGTGGGGACCTAAAACCTAAACGGGGGCAGACAGGACAGACATATGGCAAAATAAAGGCAATGGGCAAACCTACAGCTGTTACCCACAGTACACCGTGTTCCTCCCATAAGGTCTGGAAGATGTCGTGGTCACTGGTCTTTTTATATGCATTACAGTATGATCTTTGGGGGAGCTTTCCCCCTTGGACTTATTCGACCCTCCCACCTACCATTGGCTTTTTTTTCTGTCCTTTTTCTCAACACCCACATCAGAAGTTTGTTGATTTAATATATAATTTGTTTTCAGACACTGCTACCTCCTCGACTATATACAGAAAACTCTCACCATCTTTCACCCTCCTAAAATTTAAAGAATATGTCCGATGCGCCAACCCTAGTCCTTCCCCATGCATGATGCTACTGATAGGGGACTGACCAGTGGGTCCTACTCTCTGCTCTCCAGTGACCATCACCTCTTCCAAAGATGAGAATAGACCCCAGTCCTTTCCTGTGTTGAACGTTTGATCAACCTTTCGAATCCTGTCAAACAACACCAGCGCCAGCAGCCCGTCGAGGTCAACTGCACCGAAGGTCAAGAAGACCACATGACGGCTGTTTAGTGCCAGGATTCGTGGCAGAGGTTGGACCTCTGTCTGCTTTGATTAGCTGTCACGGGACAGCAGGGGGTGGGAGAAAGGAGGACGGACAGGCACCTGCCGCGATAACCACGTAAACAAGGATAAGTGGTCGCCATGGCTAGAGTGTTTCTTTAAATGAAGATTGTACTTAATGAAGCTCAATAAAGAGTTGTTTTTTTGTGTTGATCACGGCATTAAACAAGCTGTGTGCACCCCCCTCCATTACTTCACTAAACTACACGTGTTTACTTCCCCTTCCCCCTATTACTGCTTTAATCTACATATACACAGCCCCTTACCTTCACAGATACAGAAATCTAGTTCAGAGGACAGACTGAATAGGAAGGAAGACGGCTTAAGAAATATCACTGAATTGTGCAAGAGGTAGAATGGGGAGTGAGTTCCCTTTGCCTCTGGGATCAGGCATGGTCCTTTGTTCTCTGGGATCAGGCATGGTTTCTGTGATTGGTTACACTAGGGAGATAAGCAGTGAAGGGGGAGGGGCGTTGGGGGTAGAAAAGGAATGTGTGTGGCAATCTGAATTAGAACTGATCTTTTTCTTTGCCAGCTAACTCCATTTTGCCATAACCATCATCGTATGAAAACCAATGACTGGATAAGTATTACTTGCTGTATCAATCTGTTATGTATACTCTATTATCATAAGTCTGCTCTATATATATATACATATATATATAATATTATTCCTAGTTCCATTATTTATTGGAAAAATAGGTGTTGGTTTCCCATTGTATGGATTTGTAGGTTTATTTAGTGGATGCTTATTTATATTTGTTTCAATTTGCAATACTGTATTCCTTGTTAATTTGGTGTAGCGCTGCGTGATAGTAATTTCTAATAGGTTATTGTTCTGGGATAACTCTGCCAGAATTCAGTGATTTGTTGTTTTGTATGTTATTAGGTGCATTTGGGTTTCCAGTAATTTGGCCTTTGTCTGTCTGTGGATTGCTGTGCTTTATTAAAGTGCTCCCACTAGCACATGACTGACGGTCCAATTTTAGTATCATGCATGAGCTGAAGTCATTTTGTAGTGTACTATACAGGCCAAAATCATACTAAGCAACCCCTATAAACACAGTGAAATCAAACAAATGACCTCCCTATACACGCATGTGCCCTCACCATACACACAAAAGGAAATCACTATAGATAGTGAAATCACAAGTAGGACCTCGGTATAACACACAAAATCACACTAATGATTTAGCCTTCATACACCCTGAAATCACGAAAAATACCTCTCTATAACACACTGAAATCACTTATGTAGAATAACACTAAAATAAATGAATGAATAAATTAAATATATAATAAAATTAATAAAAAATAAAAAACCTTGCTATAACACGCTGTAATCACACAATAGCCTCGTTATAACACACTGAAAACACACAAAGACCTAGCCATAGCACACGGAGATCCCACAAGGACCTAGCCATAGCGCATGGAGACAACACAAAGGGACTGTAATCATATACAAAGGAACTTGATATAACAGACTGAATCACTGGACATTAGTCACTATAACTCTACAGTGTGCCGAATGAGAAAAGCACCATATGTGCATTACTGAGTAACACCTTTAGTGGATTTTCAAGCAGCTTCACATGCTGGCCTTTTATTCAGGTTATGATTTACAGGGTTATTCAAACAAAAGCTGTGTGTTTTAAATAATTTTGGAGTAACCCCAAGGGCTAAGCAATAAGTTGATGAATAAATTAATTTGTATACTGTATTTACGTTCACTATTCTAATTGTTGCAATTTTTGAAGTGACACAGCAGTAATGTACAATTTTTTTTGTTTTGCGCACTTGCTACAGTTGCGTAAATAATTATTTCAGAACGGTAACTTTGTCTTGTCTATTGAGGGAGAAGAGAGACTTATTTCAGAAATAGAGGAAACATGAGCAGCAACTCCCTCATATTTCCCACTTGTACCATCATCGTAAGAAAGCCTGGGAGTGGATAAGTATTAAGTGTATTAATTCTGTGAAGTTGTCTCTATGTTGATAATATACTATATGCGTGTGTGTAACCTATTTGGTTGAATACGCGCTAATTTACCCGTTGCAGTGATTTGCATTTTTAGCTAGAATATGTTCGTTGATATTTGGTTCACTTTGTAATACTTAATCAAACCTTATTATTTGTATAGTCTGTATGATCTTATAAACATACAGGGTTATCCAAAGAGATTCGAATTGCTTGAGAAAGGTAACCGAACGCTGAAAATCAGCGTTCGGTTACCTTTCCTGGCCATTCGGCTATCCAGAGAGCAGGCAATTCGCCAAATCCTGTCGAATTGCCTGCACATACGGTGCCTGTTCGGTCCCTGTTCGAGGGCAGTGAAATCCCCATGAAAATGCACTGCTTCGGCTATTCAGAGAACACAAACCAGCAGTGAAAGGTTCCCCTAATGCCCTGCCATTCGGTGGTTTAATTCGGCAAATTTATTCAGGAGAATCCCATAGGCTTCAATGTTAAAAATATTCCCGTTTTAATTCAATATCTAATAAACCGTTCATTATAAAAATCTGCAGCAAAAAGTCTATTTATAGATTTTTTAGGATACTTTAAGCATTTTTCTGAATTTTTAAAAAACAAATTAAAAGTCCGATTTTTTTTTTTTTTTTTTTTTCAGTTTACTTATTTTTTTTGTAACAGCCCTCTTTATTATCATTCCCTGGACCTCCTGTGAAAATTTCAGACATTTTCGCTCAGTAGTTTCTTTGCAAACAGCGTTTCTTTTCCCAGATTCATACAAATGGTTTTTCTAATTTATTCACTGCCTCCTCTACGTCACAGCTGCTTCGGCTCTGTGTGATTCGGCTCCTTTTCGGCTCCTGTTCGGCTCCTCTTCGAAGGTTAATCCAGATGTTTTTGCTTGTTTTCAGCGTGCATTCGGTTAGTTTTCGTCAGGTTGTCGGCAGCTTTTCCTTGCAATTCGGGGACCCTGTGGTGTTTGCTGAATACACCGCAGGGTCACCGAAATGCAATCGGCAAAAGGAACCGAATTGAAGAGAACGAAAAGTCACCGAACGTGCGGTGACTTTTCGAATCTCTTTGGATAACCCTGATAGGTAATCAGTGACCGCATGGCTGGCAGTCATCTTAAGCCTCAAGTCACATGGTCTGCTGTCAATGAGGAAGTGCTGCAGCAGTAACTGTTCAATCTGTGTTAAGTTTACATTTGCAGAACTAAATTAATCCAGATTGTTTCTGCCAGATTTATGAATATATAACAATTACTAACCAAATACACATCTAAATGTCTGTTATAATTTCTGAAGAGGGGTATCAACTAAACAGTAATTTTGTATGTTAGCAAATGCTGTTTCATTATTTTGGTTAGGTTGATTTAACTTCAGGCCTATAGATTAATATACTAAACAAGAATCCGTTTCATTGGTGGACGGAGGTTAAAGACTTTCACATGTGTAGTCTTGTACTATTGGTAAAGGATTCCAGGGCTGAGGACTCATAAAATGGAGGAGAATGCAGGCGCTAATGTACAGAACATCCTTGCTCTTTTCAACCCAAAATGGAGACTGCATTTATTTACATTTTGCAAGAGACACACACACACACACACACAGAGGAAAGGTTCAGAAACAATGGAGTCACACCCAGCTAGGAACAATGGATCAGATAACAGTGAGCTGGTGACCTTAGTTGCTTAGGGGAGGGGCTGATGGAAGCATGTGAAAACAAAAGAAATCCATTACTTACAGGGGGTGTATACTATACAAAGACTGGATCGTAATACAGAGGTTACGCTATACAGAGGGAATACAATACTCTACATTTATACACAGAGCAATGAAATGTAGGGAAAAATACATACAAATAAATATTTGGGGCGGCCATTTCTTTGCAGAGGCAATAAGTAAGGAAGATGTATCTGTTAGCTACCTTTCATTCAATCAGGTGGTTAATTTCGTAAGGGTAGCTGGCGAGGGGACAGAGTTAGCTAAGCTTGATATAGAGTCAGCCTTCAGGTCGTACTGCTGTGTCCAGGGGTTTTTCTTTTTAATGGGGTATAAGTTTGTTGGGCAAACAGATATCTATGTAAAATTACCCATTGGGGTGGGCAATATCCTGTGCTCCTTTTGAAAGGCTTCCTACTTTTTTGCATTGGTTAGTGGAGAAGAGAGCGGGGAGGAGACGTATAGTACAGTACTTGGACGATTTCATGGTAACGGGTTCCAAAGGGACTGGAGAATGCGGTAGGATCAGGGGGGTAACGATATGTTATATTTCCTCCCTTGAGTTGATCGGGGAGACTTGTAGGTGGTTTGGGGGGGAATGCCAGACATTCAGATCGTATGGTCTAGCGTAATTTCAAATGGTGAGCAGGCAAATGGCCCATGAGTGGATTCAAAGCGGATGGGTTCAAAACTTGGTGTTACTGGAATTTTTTATTTTCCAATCGTCGGGGCAATACAACTGTGGGGGATAGAATTAGAGAATAAAAGCATTCCCCTTTTTTGGTCTGATAATCAGGGTGTGGTGCATGTACTGAATAACATGTCTGCATCATCACCGCAGGTTGTAGCCTATGTCAGGTATTTGGTGTTGATATGTTTGAAAAGCAATATTAATTTCACGGCAAATCACATACCGGGGGTAAGGAAGGTGGTGGCGGATACATTGTCCAGATTCAAGTGGGATGTGTTCCGACATTTGGCAACTGAGAAATTTTGCAGGGTAAAGATTGCCCTCCGTTTCTTTGGCAGATTGGGAGCAGTTAGAGGGCATCAATGATTTGGTGAGGTGATCGTTGGCGCAGAGGACATGGGCCTCATATAGCAAGCAGTGAAAGGGTTGGACCGAGTTTTAAAGGTACAGAGAAGGTAGGACAGACCGTTTAATTTAGAATATTTGCTGAAGTTAGGCAGTAAGTGGAGGGGAAAAAAAAAAGACAGCTTGGTAACATTTTAGCTGGTATTCCATACTTGGCGCGGTTAAAGGAAGAGGAGGACTGGGCTAAACAGTTCATGGTGAGGAAGATCTTGAGAGCGTGGGGTACAGCGAAGTACAAGGTAGGAGATGAGATGGAGCTGATAACAATTTTTTTATCGCGGCATTTGTTTTAGCTTTTCAGCTGCCCTAAGGATTGAGGAACTAATTGCTCTGGGTGAAAATTCTTCTCAGTTAAGAAAGGATGATGGGAGAGTGACAGACGGAGTGGTATTGCTGCTCAGTTTGAGTTGTGTTGCTGCTAAGGCCCATGGTGGGGAAGTATGCCCAGTGGTATGTGTGAGAGGATACTTGGAGACGGCTCCTTCCAATGGTCACATGTTCCTGGGGCACAAGGATGGTACTGACTTGGCCAGGTATCAATTAAAAATGGTTCTGCAGCAGGTCGCTGAGGTGCTTGGTTGAAAGGGGAGTTGCATTTTCCGATAGGAGCTGCTACTACTGAGGCAGAATTGGGTTACCCAAAGGACCGAATTAAAAAGATGGGGAGATAGAAATTGGAAGTGTATAAGAGATATGTGAGGCCATTAAAGAAATGAGGGGAAAACTCGGAACAATTGTTCTGTTTTTGAAAATAATAATTTGTTTCCTTGTTTCTTTTGGGTTCTTTTCAGTTCGGGTACACTGTGTGTGTGTGTGCATTACAGTTAATAGTTTACATTTTGGTTATTTGCAGGACGCGCAACGAGAGTGCGGATCCTGGGACACTCCTATGTGCACTGGACGGGGAGTCATGCTGCTGGCACCAAGAAAGGAATGAACCTGGGGTTCAGCATAACGGAAGTAGGGATTAGATGGATAGGAAAGCTAGGTATGGGGTGGGGGCAGTTATTGGGAATAGCGCAGACATCCAGGAGAAAGTGGGATGAGGCAGATATTATAGTACTACATTTAGGGGACAGCTAGAGAGGCGATGGAGGAGATAGGTATTGTGAGTGGTGAAATAGCGGCCTGGCACGTGGGGAGGCAATGGTAGGGGGAGGGTCTGTAGGGTACAGGGCTGAGTGCTGGTTTGTGCGGCCAAACTCAGGTGCCCTCCTGGTTTGCAGATCCTCCCGGCCTGCTATTTGCTATATAAAGCTACCCTGAGCAGACGCGTGGTCACACTGCTTAGCCAAATGGGCCGCTATTTCTGGGCAATGTGTGGTGCATTGCATTTTCCGGTGTTATCTGGCCATGGTTTTGGAGCACCCAGAAATAGGAGCAAGAAGTGAGGATGTTCATTGAAGGAGTGTAAGGCTGGGAACACACTCTTCATTCAAGGCACGATAAGGAGCCTTTTGTGGGGTAAGAGGAAAAGGTCAGTCTTTTATTGGTGGCAGAAAAATGAGGGTCCTTGGTTTTTGGTGGCGGTGAAATAGGCGGCCTGGCACGTGGAGAGGCGATAGTGGGGGGAGGGTCTGTAGGGAACGGGCTGAGTGGTGGTTTGTGCGGCCAAGCTCAGGTGCCCTCCTGGTTTGCAGATCCTCTCGGCCTGCTATCTGCCATAAAGATACCCTGAGCAGACGCGTGGTCACACTGCTTAGTCATGTGGGGCCGCTTTTTCTGGGCAATGCTTGGTGCATTGCAGTTGCCAGTGTTATCTGGCTGCCAGTGCCAGTGTTATCTGGCTGCCAGTGCCAGTGTTATCTGGTGTAACGTATTTGGCATACAAGGATCGATAATAATTCTGCCTTAGAGGCAAAGAATTTGGCCTTAATTAATAAAAGACGTGACCTTTTCAAACCGCCAATACCTTGTTGTGTGTTCATTTATGGGGAAGGGGGGTGAGTTGTGGTTACTTGTTTTTAAGAAGGTAACTTACATGGGAAAAAGTTGAAAGAAAATAAGGGTATAATTCTTATTAACTATACACAGCCTTCCCCTACTTTAACCTCTGTATATAGATAATTCCCCCCATTACTGCTGTAACCTCTGTATACAGAGCCCCCCCATTACTGCTGTAACCTCTGTATATAGAGCCTTCCCCCCATTACTGCTGTAACCTCGGTATACAGAGCCTTCCCCCCCCCATTACTGCTCTGACCTCTCTATATACAGCCCCGTCCCTCCATGCATACAGATTGAAACAAGCTATATACACTCTTTTCCCTCCAGAATTGGATTATAAGAGCCCCTTCCCCCTATATATTCTGGGCAATATGCAGATTTTAGTGTATACAGACCTGGGTGCAATAGACGACGTTACTCGAAGCTTTCACCGATCACAGGAATAAAGAGATACAAACTGAAAGTGAAAGCATTTCAATGCTACACAAAAAAAAAAGATATTTGGACGCTGACGTGCACTGATAAAGTGGAAAAAGAAGACGAAACGCTCAGCTGAGACTTCACGGTATAATAAATATGTGATTAATCACACAATAAAATCACTGACACCTCTTCTGTTTCGCCCGCTGGCTTTCTCTCTGTTGATCCTTGAAGAATTTACCAGGAAATTGTACGTTTTCAGCCAATAATAGAGATTTGTGATTTCTCTCAAGTCTGCGTTACACATAACACATAATACACAATACAGGGAGTCTGAGATTATACACCAAGACACAGAGGCTTCATATTATGCTTTACTCTTCCAACAGCAGCAAAGAAAAATTCAATAAAGCTTTGAAATTTTTTAACAAAGGAAAAAAGTTTCACATATACAACTGCATAATATCACAACCAATCACTGTGGGGCAGTCCAACTTGGGCCAATCAGTGTCCAGCATCGGGTATATAACCTCCAACCTGCGTCACATTCATCCTCTTTTCTTTGCTGCTTTCGACAGCTAAGTATATTTATTACATGCTCAGTGGGATTTGTGCTTATTGTACTTATATGCTTATATTTTTCCTTGGCTTAGTGTTATTTTATTGTCTGGTGCAATTTCCGGCAGGTCTTTTCTTCTCTATAGAGAGGTCTTCACGGGTGGGCGGCGGTACGCTTTATTCCCGGC
>RXON01003744.1:0-38769 GCA_009667805.1 Leptobrachium leishanense
GGCTGTGCCATGGGGATTAGGCTGAGCTCTAGGGTCTGGCTGGGCCATGGGGGTCTGGCTGGGCCGTGGGGGTCTGGCTGGGCCCTAAGAGTCTGGCTGGTTCCTGGAGGTCTGACTGAGCTCTGACGGTCTGGCTAGACCTTGGGGTCTGGCTGGGTCCTGGGGGTCTGGCTGGTCCCTGGGGTCTGTCTGGGCCTTGGGGTCTGGCTGCGTCCTGGAGGTCTGTCTGGGCCCTAAGGGTCTGGCTTGGCCTTGCAGGTCTTACTGGGCCTTGGGGTCTGGCTGGGCCCTGAGGGTCTGGCTGGAACTTGGGGTCTGGCTCTGGGCTCTGGCTGGGCCATGGGGGTCTGGCTGTTCACTGAATGTCTGGCTTGGCCCTGGAGTTCTGACTGGGCCCTGGGGTCTGGATGGACCCTGAGAGTCTGGCTGGGTCCTGGCTGGGTCTTGGTGTATGGCTTGGCCCTAGGGGTATGTCTACATCTTGGGGTCTGGCTGGGCCCTTGGGGTCTGGCTTGGCCCTAAGGGTCTGGATGTGCCCTGGAGGTCTGGCTGGGCCCTTGAGGTCTGGCTGGGCCCTGGGGTCTGGCTGATCCCTGGGGGTCTGACTGGGCTCTAGGGTCTTGCTGGGCCTTGGGGGTCTGGGTGGACTTTGGGGTCTGGCTGGACCTTAAGCGTCTGGCTAGGCACTAAAGGTCTGGCTGAGCCATGGAGGTCTGACTGGGCCCAAGGTCTGGCTGGGCCCTGGAGGTCTGACTGGGCCCTGGGGTCTGGCTGGGCTCTGACGGTCTGGCTGGACCTTGGGGTCTGGCTGGGTCCTGGGGGTCTGGCTGGGCCATGGGGTCTGGCTGGGCTCTAAGAGTCTGGCTGGGCCCTGTGGTCTGGCTTGGCACTGGGGGTCTGGCTGGGCTCTAGTGTCTGGCTGGGCCCTGGGGGTCTAGCTGGGCCATGGGGTCTGGCTGGGCCATGGGGGTATGGCTGGGTTCTAAGAGTCTGGCTGGGCCCTGGAGGTCTGGCTGGGCCTTGGTGTCTGGCTTGGCCCTAGGGGTCTGGCTGGGCCTTGGGGTCTTTCTGGGCCCTGGGGGTCTGGCTGGGCTCTAGGGACTGGCTGGGCCGTGGTGGTCTGGCTAGGCCCTAAGGGTTTGGCTGGGCACTTGAGGTCTGGCTGGGCCCTTGGGTCTGGCTGGGCCCTGGGGGCCTGGCTGGACACTAGGGTCTGGCTGGTCCCTGAGGGTCTGACTGGGCTCTGATTGTCTGGCTAGACCTTGGGGTCTGGCTGGGTCCTGGGGTCTGGCTGGGCCCTGGGGTCTGTCTGGGCCTTGGGGTCTGCCTGCATCCTGGAGGTCTGTCTGGGCACTAAGGGTCTGGCTTGGCCTTGCAGGTCTTACGGGGCCTTGGGGTCTGGCTGGGCCCTGAGGGTTTGGCTGGAACTTGGGGTCTGGCTCTGGGCTCTGGCTGGGCCATGGGTGTCTGGCTGTTCCCTGAGTGTCTGGCTTGGCCCTGGAGGTCTGGCTGGGCCCTGGCTGGGTCTTGGTGTATGGCTTGGCCCTAGGGGTCTGTCTGCATCTTGAGGTCTGGCTGGGCACTTGGCGTCTGGCTGGGCTCTAGGGTCTAGCTGGGCCCTGAGGGTCTGGCTTGGCCCTAAGGGTCTGGATGTGCCCTGGAGGTCTGGCTGGGCATGGGGGTCTGGCTGGACCCTAGGGGTCTGGCTGGGCCTTGGAGTCTGGCTGGGCCGTGGTGGAATGACTGGGCCCTAAGAGTCTGGCTGGGCCCTGGAGGTCTGGCTGGGCTCTGATGGTCTGGCTAGACATTGGGGTCTGGCTGGGTCCTGGGGGTCTGGCTGGGCCCTGGGGTCTGTCTGGGCCATGCGGTCTGGCTGCGTCCTGGAGGTCTGTCTGGGCCCTAAGGGTCTGCTTGGCCTTGCAGGTCTTACTGGGCTTTGGGGTCTGGCTGGGCCCTGAGGGTCTGGCTGGAACTTGGGGTCTGGCTCTGGGCTCTGGCTGGGCCATGGGTGTCTGGCTGTTCCCTGAGTGTCTGGCTTGGCCCTGGAGGTCTGACTGTTCCCTGGGGTCTGGCTGGACCCTGAGGGTCTGGCTGGGCCCTGACTGGGTCTTGGTGTGTGGCTTGGCCCTAGGGGTCTGTCTGCATCTTGGGGTTTGGCTGGGCCCTTGGGGTCTGGCTTGGCCCTAAGGGTCTGGATGTGCCCTGGAGGTCTGGCTGGGCCCTGAGGGTCTGGCTGGACCTTGGGGGTCTGGCTGGACACAGGGGGTCTGGCTGGACCCTGGGGGTCTGGCTGTGCCTTTGAGTCTGGCTGGGCCATGGTGGTATGGCATGGCCCTAAGAGTCTGGCTGGGCCCTGGAGGTCTGGCTGGGCCTTGGTGTCTGGCTCGGCCCTAGGGGTATGGCTGGGCCTTGGGGTCTTTTTGGGCCCTGGGTATCTGTCTGGGCTCTAGGGTCTGGCTGGGCCCTGGGGGTCTGGCTGGAACTTGGGGTCTGGCTCTGGGCTCTGGCTGGGCCATGGGGGTCTGGCTGTTCACTGAATGTCTGGCTTGGCCCTGGAGGTCTGCCTGGGCCCTGGGGTTTGGCTGGACCCTGAGGGTATGGCTGGGCCCTGGCTGGGTCTTGGTGTATGGCTTGGCCCTAGGGGTCTGTCTGGGCCCTAAGGGTCTGGATGTGCCCAGGAGGTCTGGCTGGGCATGGGGGTCTGGCTGGGCCTTGGGGTCTGGCTGGGCCTTGGAGTCTGGCTGGGCCGTGGTGGAATGACTGGGCCCTAAGAGTCTGGCTGGGCCCTGGAGGTCTGGCTGGCCTCTGATGGTCTGGCTAGACATTGGGGTCTGTCTGGGTCCTGGGGGTCTGGCTGGGCCCTGGGGTCTGTCTGGGCCATGCGGTCTGGCTGCGTCCTGGAGGTCTGTCTGGGCCCTAAGGGTCTGCTTGGCCTTGCAGGTCTTACTGGGCTTTGGGGTCTGGCTGGGCCCTGAGGGTCTGGCTGGAACTTGGGGTCTGGCTCTGGGCTCTGGCTGGGCCATGGGTGTCTGGCTGTTCCCTGAGTGTCTGGCTTGGCCCTGGAGGTCTGACTGTTCCCTGGGGTCTGGCTGGACCCTGAGGGTCTGGCTGGGCCTGAGGGTCTGGCTGGGCCCTGTGGTCTGGCTTGGCACTGGGGGTCTGTCTGCAACTTGGGGTCTGGCTGGGCCCTTGGGGTCTGGCTTGGCCCTAAGGGTCTGGATGTGCCCTGGAGGTCTGGCTGGGCCCTGAGGGTCTGGCTGGACCTTGGGGGTCTGGCTGGACCCTGGGGGTCTGGCTGGACCCTGGGGGTCTGGCTGTGCCTTTGAGTCTGGCTGGGCCATGGTGGTATGGCTGGGCCCTAAGAGTCTGGCTGGGCCCTGGAGGTCTGGCTGGGCCTTGGTGTCTGGCTCGGCCCTAGGGGTATGGCTGGGCCTTGGGGTCTTTTTGGGCCCTGGGTATCTGTCTGGGCTCTAGGGTCTGGCTGGGCCCTGGGGGTCTGGCTGGAACTTGGGGTCTGGCTCTGGGCTCTGGCTGGGCCATGGGGGTCTGGCTGTTCACTGAATGTCTGGCTTGGCCCTGGAGGTCTGCCTGGGCCCTGGGGTCTGGCTGGGCTCTGATGGTCTGGCTGGACCTTGGGGTCTGGCTGGGTCCTGGGGGTCTTGCTGGGCCATGGGGTCTGGCTGGGCCCTGGGGGTCTGTCTGGGCCCTAAGGGTCTGGCTTGTACTTGAAGGTCTTACTGGGCCTTGGTGTCTGGCTGGGCCCTGAGGGTCTGGCTGGAACTTGGGGTCTGGCTGGGCCCTGGGCTCTGGCTGGGCCATGGGGTCTGGCTGTTCCCTTAGTGTCTGGATTGGCCCTGGAGGTACGACTGGGCCCTGAGGACTGGCTGGGCCCTGAGGGTCTGGCTGGGCCTTGGCTGGGCCTTGGTTTCAGGCTTGGCCCTAGGGGTCTGGCTGCACTTTGGGGTCTGGCTGGGCCCTGGGGGTCTGGCTAGGCTCTAGGGGTCTGGCTGGGACCTGGGGGTCTGGCTAGACCCTAAGGGTCTAGCTGGGCCCTGGATGTCTGGCTGGACCCTGTTGTCTGGTTGGGCCCTGTGGGTTAGGCTGAGCTCTAGGGTCTGGCTGGGCCCTGGGGGTTTGGCTGGGCCCTAAGGGTCTGGCTGGGCCCTCGAGGTCTGACTGATCCATAGGGGCAGACTGGATTTGACAGTCTGGCTGGACCTTGGGGTCTGGCTGGGTCCTGGGGGTCTTGCTGGGCCCTGGGGTCTGTCTGGGCCTTGGGGTCTGGCTGCGTCCTGGAGGTCTGTCTAGGACCTAAGGGTCTGTCTTGGCCTTGCAGGTCTTACTGCTTCTTGGGGTCTGGCTGGGACCAGAGGGTCTAGCTGGAACTTGGGGTCTGGCTGGGCTCTGGGCTCTGGCTTGGGCCATGGGTGTCTGGCTGTTCCCTGAGTGTCTGGCTCGACCCTGGAGGTCTGGCTGTTCCCTGGGGTCTGGCTGAACCCTAAGGTTCTGGCTATGCCCTGGCTGGGTCTTGGTGTATGGCTTGGCACTAGGGGTCTGTCTGCATCTTGAGGTCTGGCTGGGCCCTGGGGTTCTGGCTTGGCCCTAAGGGACTGGCTGTGCCCTGGAGGTCTGGCTTTGCCCCGGGGGTCTGTCTGGGCCCTAAGGGTCTGACTGGAACTTGGGGTCTGGCTTGGCCCTGGGGTTCTGGCTGGGAAAAGGGGTCTGGCTGGACCCTGAGGGTCTGGCTTTCCCCTGGAGGTCTGACTGGGCCCTTTGGTCTTGCTGGGCCCTGGAGGTCTGACTGGGCCCAGGGTCTGGTTGGGCCCTGAGGGTCTGGCTGGGGGTCTGGCTTGGCTGTAGTGGGTGGTATGGCTGGGCCCTAAGAGTCTGGCTGGGCCCCGGAGGTCTGGCTGGGCCCCGGAGGTCTGGCTGGGCCCTGGAGGTCTGACTGGGCCCTGGGGTCTGGCTTGGCCCTGGAAGTCTGGCTGGGCTCTAGGGTCTGGCTGGGCCCTGGGGTTCTGGCTGGGTCTTGGGGTCTGGCTGGTCCGTGGGGGTATGGTTTGGCCCTAAGAGTCTGGCTGGGCCCTGGAGGTCTGGCTGGGCCTGGGTGTCTGGCTTGGCCCTAGGGGTCTGGCTTGGCCTTGGGGTCTGGCTGGGCCCTGGGGGTCTGGCTGGGCTATAGGGTCTTGCTGGGCATTGGGTGTTTGGGTGGACCTTGGTGTCTGGCTGGACCTTAAGGGTCTGGCTAGGCACTAAAGGTCTGGCTGAGCCCTGGAGGTCTGACTGGGCCCGGCATCTGGGTTGACCATGAGGGTCTGGCCGGACCTTGGGGTCTGGCTGGGCCCTGGGGGTCTGGCTGGGCCTTGGGGTCTGGCTGGGCTCTAGGGGTCTGGCTGGGCCCTGGGGGTCTGGCTGGGCTCAAGGGTCTGGCTGGGCCCTGGGTTTCTGGCTGGACCTTGGGGATCTGGTTTAATTTTGGGATCTGGCTGGACCCTAAGGGTCTCGTTAGGTGCTAAAGGTCTGGCTGGGCCATGGAGGTCTGACTGGGCCCGAGGTCTGGCTGGGCCCTGGGGGTCTGCCTGGGCCCTGGAGGTCTTTCTGGGCCCTGGGGGTCTGGCTGGGCTCAAGGGTCTGGCTGGGCCCTGGGTTTCTGGCTGGACCTTGGGGATCTGGTTTAATTTTGGGATCTGGCTGGACCCTAAGGGTCTCGTTAGGTGCTAAAGGTCTGGCTGGGCCATGGAGGTCTGACTGGGCCCGAGGTCTGGCTGGGCTCTGAGGGTCTGTCTGGACCTTGGGGTCTGGCTGGGCCTTGAGGTCTGTCTGGGCTGTGGGGGTCTAGCTCGGCCCCAAGAGTCTGGCTGGGTCCTGGAGGACTGGCTGGGCCCTGTGGTCTGGCTGGGCCCTGGCTGGGCCTTGGTTTCTGGCTGGCCCTAGGGGTCTGGCTGGGCCCTGGGGTCTGGCTGGGCCCTGGGGGTCTGCCTGGACCCTGGAGGTTTGGCTTGGCCCTGGGGGTCTGGCTGGGCTCTATGGTCTGGCTGGGCCCTGGCTGGACCTTGGGGATCTGATTGGACCTTGGGGTCTGGCTGGACCCTAAGGGTCTGGTTAGACACTAAAGGTCTGGCTGGGCCCTGGAGGTCTGCCTGGGCCTGAGGGCTGGCTGTGCCCCGGGGTCTGCCTGGGCCCTGGAGGTCTTCCTGGGCCCTGGGGGTCTGACTGGACCTTGGGTCTGGCTGGGCCCTGGGGTCTGTCTGGGCCTTGGAGTCTGACTGGGCCCCGGGGGTCCTGGCTGGGTCTTGGGGTCTGGCTGGTCCGTGGGGGTATGGTTTGGCCCTAAGAGTCTGGCTGGGCCCTGGAGGTCTGGCTGGGCCTGGGTGTCTGGCTTGGCCCTAGGGGTCTGGCTTGGCCTTGGGGTCTGGCTGGGCCCTGGGGGTCTGGCTGGGCCCTGGGGGTCTGGCTAGGCCCTAAGGGTCTGGCTGGACCATTGAGGTCTGGCTGGGCCCTGGGGTCTGGCTGGTCCCTGGGGGTCTGGCTGGGCTCTAGGGTCTTGCTGGGCATTGGGTGTTTGGGTGGACCTTGGTGTCTGGCTGGACCCAAATGGTCTGGCTAGGCACTAAAGGTCTGGCTGAGCCCTGGAGGTCTGACTGGGCCCGGCGTCTGGGTTAACCATGAGGGTCTGGCTGGACCTTGGGGTCTGGCTGGGCCCTGGGGGTCTGGCTGGGCCCTGGGGGTCTGCCTGGGCCCTAGGGGTCTGGCTGGGCCCTAAGAATTTGGCTGGGCCCTGGAGGTCTGACTGGGCTGTAGGATCTGGCTGGGCCCTTTAGGTCTGGCTGGGCCCTGGGGGTCTGCCTGGGCCCTGGAGGTCTTCCTGGGCCCTGGGGGTCTGGCTGGGCTCAAGGGTCTGGCTGGGCCCTGGGTTTCTGACTGGACCTTGGGGATCTGGTTTAATCTTGGGGTCTGGCCAGACAGTAAGGGTCTCGTTAGGTGCTAAAGGTCTGGCTGGGCCATGGAGGTCTGACTGGGCCCGGGGTCTGGCTGGGAACTGAGGGTCTGTCTGGACCTTGGGGTCTGGCTGGGCCTTGAGGTCTGTCTGGGCGGTGGGGGTCTAGCTGGGCCCCAAGAGTCTGGCTGGGTCCTGGAGGACTGGCTGTGCCCTGTGGTCTGGCTGGGCCCTGGCTGGGCCTTGGTTTCTAGCTGGCCCTAGGGGTCTGGCTGGGCCCTGGGTCTGGCTGGGCCCTGGGGTCTGTCTGGGCCTTGGAGTCTGACTGGACCCCGAGGGTCTGTCTGGGCCCTGAGTGTCTGGCTTTGCATTGAAGGTCTTTCTGGGCCTTGGGGTCTGGCTGGGCCCTTAGGGTCTGGCTGGAACTTGGGGTCTGGCTGGGCCCTGAGGGTCTGGCTGGGCCCTGAGGGTCTGGCTTGCCCCTGGAGGTCTGACTGGGCCCTGGGGTCTGGCTGGGCCCTGAGGGTCTGGCTGGACCTTGGGGTCTGACTGGGCCCTAGGGGTCTGGCTGGGCCCTGGAGGTTTGTCTGGGCCCTGGGATGGCTGGGCCCTGAGGGTCTGGCTGGACTTTGGGGTCTGACTGGGTCCTAGGGGTCTGGCTGGGCCTTGGTGTCTGGCTAAGCCCTTGGGGGTCTGGCTGTGCCCTAACAGTCTTGCTATGCCCTGGAGGTCTGACTGGGCCCTGGGGTCTGGTTGGGCCCTGTGGGTCTAGCTGGGCCCTTGAGGTCTGGCATGGCCTGGTTGGTCTAATTGGACTCTGGGGGTCAGGCTTGGCCTTTGGGGTCTGTCTGGGCCCTAAGGGTCTGGCTGGGCCCTGGAGGTCTTGATGGGCCCTGGAGGGTCTGGCTGGGCCCTGGAGGTCTGGATGGACCCTGGGGGTCTGACTGGGCCTTGGGGTCTGGCTGGGCCCTGAGGATCTGGTTGGACCTTGGGGTCTTGCTGGGGTCTGGCTGGGCCTTGGGGGATCTGGCTGGGCCTTTTGGTCTGGCTGGGCCCTGGGGGTCTGGCTGGGCCCTAAGGGTCTGGCTGGGCTCTGGAGGTCTGGCTGGGCACAGGGGTCTGGGCCCTAGAGGTCTGGCTGGGCCCTGGGGGTCTGGCTGGGCTCTATTGTCTTGCTGGGCCTTGGGTGTCTGGCTGGACCTTGGGGGTCTGGGTTGACCTTGGGGTCTGGCTGTACCCTAAGGGTCTGGCTAGGCACTAAAGGTCTGGCTGGGCCCTGGAGGTCTGGCTGGGCCTTGGGGTCTGGCTGAGCCATGGGGGTCTTGCTGGGCCCTAAGAGTCTGGCTGGGCCCTGGGGGTCTGGCTGGGCCCTGGAGGTCTGGCTGGGCCCCAGGGGTCTGTCTGGGCCCTAAGGGTCTGGCTTGGCCTTGAAGGTCTTACAGGGCCTTGGGGTTTGGCTGGGCCCTTAGGGTCTGGCTGGAACTTGAGATCTGGCATTGCCCTGGGGTTCTGGCTGGGCCATGGGGTCTGGCTGGGCTCTGAGGATCTGGCTTGTCGCTGGAGGTCTGGCTAGGCTCTGAAAGTCTGGCTGGGCCCTGGATTTCTCACTGGGCCCTGGAGGTCTAGCTGGGCCCTGGAGTCTGGCTGGGCCCTGGGGGTCTGGCTGGGCTCTAGGGTCTGTCTGGGCCCTGGGGTCTGACTAGGCCCTAAGGGTCTGGCTGGGCCCTGGAGGTCTGACTGGGCCCTGGGGTCTGGCTGGTCCCTGATGGTCTGGCAGGACCTTTGGGTCTGGCTGGGCCCTGGGGATCTGGCTGTGCCCTGGGGTCTGGCTGGGTCTTGTTGTCTGTCTGGGCCCCGGGGGTCTGTCTGGGCCCTAAGTGTTTGGCTTGGCTGTGAAGATCTTACTGGGCCTTGGGGTCTGGCTGGGCCTGAGGGTCTGGCTGGAACTTGTAGTCTGGCTGGGCCCTGGGGTTCTGGCTGGGCCATGAAGGTCTGACTGGGCCCTGGAGTCTGGCTGGGCCCTGAGGGTCTGGCTGGGTCCTCGCTGGGTCTTGGTGTCTGGCTTGGCCCTGGGGGTCTGGCTGGGCTCTAGGGTCTGGCTGGGCCCTGGGGGTCTCACTAGGCCCTAAGGGTCTGGCTGTGCCCTGGGGTTCTGGCTGGGCCATGGGGTCTGGCTGGGCCCTGAGGGTCTGGCTGGGCCCTGGCTGGGTCTTGGTATCTGGCTTTGCCTTGAAGGTCTTACTGTGCCTTGGGGTCTGGCTGGGCCCTGAGGGTCTGACTGTAACTTGGGGTCTGGCTTGGCCCTGGGGTTCTGGCTGGGCCATGGGGTCTGGCTGGGCCCTGTGGGTCTGGCTGGGCCCTGTGGATCTGGCTGAGCCCTGGGGTCTGGCTGGGCCATGGGGGTCTGGCTGGGCCCTAAGAATATGGCTGGACCCTGGAGGTCTGGCCGGGCCCTGGGGTCTGGCTGGGCTGTAGGGTCTGGCTTATCCTTGAAGGTCTTACAGGGCCTTGGGGTATGGGTGGGCCCTGAGGGTCTGGCTGGAACTTGGGGTCTGGCTTGGCCCTGGGTTCTGGCCTGGTCTTGGGATATGGCTGGGCCCTGGGGGTCTGGCTTGGCCTTGGGGTCTGGCTTGGCCTTGGGGTCTGGCTGGGCCGTGGGGGTCTGGCTGAGCCCTTAGAGTCTGGCTGGGCTATGGAGGTCTGGCTGGGCCTTGGTGTCTGGCTTGGCCCTCGGGGTCTGGCTGGGCATGGGGGTCTGGCTGTGCTCTAGGGTCTGTTTGGGCCCTGGGGGTCTGTCTGTGCCCTAAGGGTCTGGCTTGGCCTTTAAGGTCTTACTGGGCCTTGGGTCTGGCTGGGCCCTGAGTGGAACTTGGGGTCTGGATTGGCCCAGGGGTTCTGGCTGGGCCATGAGTCTGGCTGGGCCCTGAGTGCCTTGCTGGGCCCTGGATCTCTCACTGGGCCCTGGGGTCTGGCTGGGCTCTGGATGTCTGGCTGGGCCTTGGGGTCTTTGCTGGGCCTTGGGTCTGGCTGGGCCTGAGGGTCTGGCTTAGAACTTGGGATCTGGCTTGGCCCTGGGGTTCTGGCTGGGTCCTGGGGTCTGGCTGGGCCCTGGGTTCTGGCTGGGCCCATGGGTCTGGCTGAGTTCTAGGATCTGGCTGGGCCTGGGGTCTGGCTAGGCCCTAATCGTCTGGCTGGGCCCTGGAGGTCTGACTGGGCCCTGGAGTCTGGCTGGGCTCTTACAGTCTGGCTGGACCTTGGGGTCTGGCTGGGTCCTGGGAGTCTGGCTTGGCCTGGGGTCTGTCTGGGCCTTGGGTCTGGCTGGGCCCTGGGGGTCTGGCTGGAACTTGGGGTCTGGCTGGGCCCTGGGTTCTGGCTGAGCCTTGGGGTCTGGCTGGGCCTGAGGGTTCTGGCTGGGCCCTGGCTTTCGCCTTGGTGTCTGGCTTGGCCTAGGGGTCTGGCTGTCCTTGGTGTCTGGCTGGGCTATGGGGGTGTGGCTGAACTCTAGGGTATGACTGGGCCCTGGGGTCTGGCTGGACCCTGAGGGTATGTCTGGTCCTTGGTGTCTGGCTTTGCCCTAGGGTCTGGCTGGGCCTTGGAGTCTGGCTGGGCCTGGATGTCTGGCTGGGCTCTAGGGTCTGGCTGGGCCCGGGGGTCTGGCTGGGCCCTGGGGGTCTGTCTGGGCCCTAAGGGTTGGCTTGGCCTTGAAGGTCTTACTTTGGCCTTGGGTCCAGCTGGGCCCTGAGGGTCTGACTGGAACTTGGGGTCTGGATTGGCCAGGGATTCTGGTTGGGCATGAGTCTGGCTGGGCCCTGAGGGTCTGGATTGCCCCTGGAGGTCTGACTTGGCCCTGGGCCCTGAGCATCTGGCTGGGCCCTGGATTTCTCAAAGTGCCCTGGGGTCTGGCTGGGCCTGGATGTCTGGCTGGGCCTTGGGTTCTTTGCTGGGCCCTGGGTTGGAGGTCTGACTAGGCCCTGGGGTCTGGCTGGGCCCTGACAGTCTGGGTGGTCCTTGGGGTCTGGCTGGGCCCTGGGGGTCTGGCTGGGCCCTGGGGTCTGTCTGGGCCTTGGGGTCTGGCTGGGCCCCAGGGGTCTTGCTGTGCCCAAGGGTCTGGCTTGGCCTTGAAGGTCTTATTGGGCCTTGGGGTCTGGCTGGGCCCTGAGGGTCTGGTTGGAACTTCGGGTCTGGCTGGGCCCTGGGGTTCTGGCTGGGCATGAGGGTCTGGCTGGGCCTTGAGGGTCTTCCTGGGCCTGGGGTCTGGCTGGGCCATGGGGTCTGGCTGGGCCCTGATGGTCTGGCAGGACCTTTGGGTCTGGCTGGGCCCTGGGGGTCTGGCTGGGCTTGGGGTCTCGCTGGGCCGGGGTCTGTCTGTGCCCTAAGGGTATGGCTTGGCCTTGAAGATCTTATTGGGCCTTGGGGTCTGGCTGGGCCCTGAGGGTCTGGTTGGAACTTCGAGTCTGGCATTGCCCTGGGGTTCTGGCTGGGCCATGGGGTCTGGCTGGGCCTGAGTGTCTGGCTGGAACTTGGGATCTGGCATTGCCCTGGGGTTCTGGCTGGCGCCATGGGTCTGGCTGGGCTCTGAGGTCTGGCTTTGCTGCTGGAGGTCTGGCTCGGCTCTGAAAGTCTGGCTGGGCCCTGGATTCTCACTGGTCCTCATGGTCTGGCTGTACCCTGGAGGTCTGGCTGGGCCCTGGGGTCTGGCTGGGCCCTGGGGGTCTGGCTGGCTCTAGGTCTGGCTGGGCCCTGGGGTCTGGCTAGGCCCTAAGGGTCTGGGTGGGCCCTGGAGGTCTGACTGGGCCCTGGGGTCTGGCTGGGCCCTGATGGTCTGGCAGGACCTTTGGGTCTGGCTGGCCCTGGGGTCTGGCTGGACCCTGGGGTCTGGCTGGGCTTGGGTCTGGCTGGGCCCGGGGTCTGTCTGGGCCCTAAGGTATGGCTTGGCCTTGAAGATCTTACTGGGCCTTGGGTCTGGCTGGGCCCTGAGGGTCTGGTTGGAACTTGGGGTCTGGCTGGGCCCTGGGGTTCTGGCTGGGCCCTGAGGATCTGGCTTGGCCCTGAAGGTCTGGCTTGGCCCTGAAGGTCTGACTGGGCCCTGGGGTCTGGCTGGGCCCTGAGGGTCTGGCTGGGCACTGGCTGGGCCTTGGTGTCTGGCTTGGCACTAGGGGTCTGGCTGGGCTCTAGGGTCTGGCTGGGCCCTGGGGGTCTCGCTAGGCCCTAAGGGTCTGGCTTGGCCTTGAAGGTCTTACTGGGCCTTTGGGTCTGGCTGGGCCCTGAGGGTCTGACTGTAACTTGGGGTCTGGCTTGGCCCTGGGGTTCTGGCTGGGCCATGGGGTCTGGCTGGGCCCTCAGGATCTGGCTTGCCCCTGGAGGTCTGACTGGGCCTTGGTGTCTGACTTGGCCCTATGAGTCTGGCTGTGCTTTGGGGTCTGGCAGGGCCCTAGAGGTTTGACTGGGCCCCGGGGTCTGGCTGGGCCCTGGGGTCTGGCTGGGCCCTAGGGTCTGGCTGGGCCCTGGGGGTCTGGCTAGGCCCTGGGGTCTGGCTGGGCTCTGACAGTCTGGCTGGACCTTGGGGTCTGGCTGGGTCCTGGGGGTCTGGCTGGGCCCTGGGGTCTGTCTGCGCCTTGGGGTCTGGCTGTGCCCTGGGGGTCTGTCTGGGCCCTAAGGGTCTGGCTTTGCATTGCAGGTCTTATTGGGCCTTGTGGTCTTGCTGTTCCCTGATGGTCTGGCTGGAATTTGAGGTCTGGCTGGGCTCTGGGCTCTGGCTGGGCCATGGGGGTCTGGCTGTTCCCTGAGTGTCTGGCTTGGCCCTGGAGGTTTGACTGGGCCATGGCGTCTGGCTGGACCCTGAGGGTCTGGCTGGGCCCTGGCTGGGCCTTGGTGTATGGCTTTGCACTAGGAGTCTGTCTGCATCTTGGGGTCTGGCTGGGCCCTTGGGGTCTGGCTGGGCTCTAGGATCTGGCTGGGTCCTGGGGGTCTGGCTTGGCCCTAAGGGTCTGGCTGTGCCCAGGAGGTCTGGCTGAGCACTGGGGGTCTGTCTGGGCCCTAAGGGTCAGGATTGGCCTTGAAGGTGTTACAGGGCCTTGGGGTCTGTCTGGGCCCTGAGGGTCTGGCTGGAATTGGGATCTGGCTTGGCCCGGGGGTTCTGGCTGGGAAAAGGGGTCTGGCTGGGCCCTGATGATCTGGCTTGCCCCTGGAGGTCTGACTGGGCCCTGGGGTCTCACTGGGCCCTGGGGTCTGGCTGGGCCCTGTAGGTCTGGCTGGGCCCTGGGGTCTGGCTGGGCCCTGGGGGCCTGGCTGGGCTCTAGCTTCTTGCTGAGCCTTGGGGGTCTGGCTTGTTGTGGAAATGGTATTATGTGAACATTATATTCTAGGATGTGTGTGTTTTATAAATTGTCATCTGTCTCCCTGTGTTGGATTGGAACAAGAACCACTCTAGCAGAGGGTACTTGGGTTTAATCCAACCAGCAACAAAACCATCAGTATGAAAACCTTCTTTTGGGTTTAGAGACGACATACCTGCTTTTAAGACATTTATGCCTTGTCTGTACACTCGTACCGTGTACTGACAATAACTGTAATGTCTCCGCAGATATATCTCAAATCTATAAGAACAAGTAGACTGGTCTTCACTAGATACTGATCACTCTGAGCAGTGTTAAATGGGGTCCATACTGACAGTGATGGGGATGGTCGGACAGACATGGCTGACGGAGACAATGGACCTGACTCATGGATGAGTCATGTACAGGGGGCTGGACGGTCATCCTAGTACACTCCCCTGTCCTTTTGATATGTAAATGTACTTACTGGGCTAACTGGTTTCTGCTGTAAAGCCATTCAGCCACTGGGCGTGGTCCTATTGTGTAATAAATTAAGTGGACCAGAGGCAAGGAGGCTTCTCTTGGTCAGATGAACTCCAGCTAGAAGCAGCGTGTGTGTGACTCTTTCTGGGCTAAAGAAGGCATCCATTATACAGGCAATGAGGATCCAACGAGACCACAGCAGAGTCTCTGGGTCTCCTTACTGCATGTGTTCAGATAAGTATGGCAGGGAGAGCAGAGATCTGCTTGTAAGTGCAGCGGATCAAACTACACAGAAATTAAAGTATATTAATTTCTACAACAGGCTGACCTTGGGGGTCTGGGTGGACCTTGGGGTCTGGCTGGACCCTAAGGGTCTGGCTAGGCACAAAAGGTCTGGCTGGGCACTGGAGGTCTGACTGGGCCTGG
This sequence comes from Leptobrachium leishanense, assembly GCA_009667805.1. Lineage (NCBI taxonomy): Eukaryota > Metazoa > Chordata > Amphibia > Anura > Megophryidae > Leptobrachium > Leptobrachium leishanense. The sequence continues at coordinate 14,161 of RXON01003744.1, forward strand.
GGTCTGACGGGGCCCTGAGGGTCTGACTGGACCTTGGGGTCTGGCTGGGCCCTGGGGTCTAGCTGGGCTCTAGGGTCTGGCTGGGCCCTGGGCGTCTGTCTGGGCCCTAAGGGCCTGGCTTGGCCTTGAAGGTCTTACTGGGCCTTGGATCTGGCTGGGCCCTGAGGGTCTGGATTGGCCCTGAAAGTCTGACTGGGCCCTGGGGTCTGGCTGGGCCCTGAGGGTCTGTCTTGGCCTTGGTGTCTGGCTTGGCCCTAGAGGTCTGACTGGGCCTTGGAGTCTGGCTGGGCCCTGGGGGTCTGGCTGGGCTCTAGGGTCTGGCTGTGCCCTGGGGGTCTGGCTGGGCCCTAAGGGTCTTACTGGGCCCTGGAGGTCTGGCTGGGCCCTGGGGTCTGTCTGGGCCCTAAGGGTCTGGCTTGGCCTTGAAGGTCTTACTGGGCCTGGGGTCTGGCTGGGCCCTGAGGGTCTGACTGGAACATGGGGTCTGGATTGGCCCAGGGGTTCTGGCTGGGCCCTGTAGGTCTGACTTGGCCCTGGGGTCTGGCTGGACCCTGAGAGTCTGGCTGGGCTCTGGATTTCTAACTGGTCCCTGGGGTCTGGCTGGGCCCTGGATGTCTGGCTGGGCCTTGGGGTCTTTGCTGGGCCCTGGGGGTCTGGCTGGGCTCTAGAGTCTGGCTGGGCCCTGGGGGTCTGGCTAGGCCCTAATGGTCTGGCTGGGACCTGGAGATCTGACTGGGCCCTGGGGGTCTGACTGGGCCCTGGGGTCTGTCTGGGCCTTGGGGTCTGGCTGGGCCCCGGGGGTCTGTCTGTGCCTGTGACGGAATGGGTGTTGTCCGCCTGTGGGTGTGCTCTTATCTGCCACTCCTTGTGCCCTCGCCGCCTGACCTGACTACCGAGTGGCACTACACTCGGTGTCTCTAGCGGCCCGGGATGATCCTGGGAATGGGTTGGTGGGATACCGGGAGGGACCCCTGCAAAAGACCAGCCCGACTACCGAGCGTCACGGCACTCGGCGTCTCGAGCGGCTGATCCACTGACCTTGAGGAAGAGGGGACCGTCTGCTGGGTTAGCCACTCTGGAGGGAAATGTTTCGGCCGTGCAGCGTTTCGATGGGTCGATGCGCGGACGAAGCGCCGCTGCTCCGATTCGTGGATGCGGAGTTCGTTGCCTCGATGCGCGTACGAAGCGCCGCTGCTCTGATTCGTGGATGCGGAGTTCGTTGCCTCGATGCGTGTACGAAGCGCCGCTGCTCCGGGATACGGCCGTTCAATGTGCCGATGCGCGGGCTCAGCCACAGGGGTCGTGGGGTCGGTACCTGGGCAATGGGTGTACAAGAGACTGCGGGGAATCTCATGTAGGGAAGGCTCAAGGAAGACACCAGGCGAAGCTGTATGTACAGGTTGAACTGCCTTTTACTGAGAACTTCACATGTATTTATCAACAGTCATACAAAGACAAGACAATGGAATCCCTGCCCGCCCCCCATGGGTCTCATTGGCCCTTGCTCGAGTTGGGGACATGGGTCCCGATTCAGATTGGTCGCCCCCGAATAGAGGTGGTGCCGATTCGTTACCGGACGTTCCGAATCGGCCATTTTACGATTCGGACACATTTAGTTTCGACCACCTTTCGACCGGATCCAGCTCGGCCCCCATTTTGAGCCTGGAATCCCCTTGTTCTCTCCAGACCCACGAGGGGATGGGCAATGGCGACGGGCAAAAACATACAATGGGTGTCTTACATACTTTACACGGTTATACATACAGGGAACACTTTTATTACATCACGCAATAACAACCACATCTAATAAAGAAATCAAGGTGTTCCTACGGTGCAACGGCACTTAAGAGTCCAAAGTAATCCAAACGCCATCGAAACTGACCCTGGCTGAGAGTCCTGGGCTTTGCTGCCGAGCCTCTTGGGTCATTCCGTGACACTCCTCCCCCCTCCCAAAGTCCGACGGACCCGGTTGGACCCACACGGGTCGACTCGGGGAAGTCGGAGCAGTCTTTGTGGCCCATAGTCTGTGGGAAGGAGGCGAGCCAAGGGCTTCTACATTCGTCCTTGCGGCAGTGCCTGGCATGTTGGGGGTACAAGTCTTTGGGGGTACCCCTCCGGAATAAGGGTCCTGTGGTCGGGAGGGGTACCGCCTGTACCACCTCCGGAGGTATCGCGCACCCGGGAAAAACGGGTGCTAAATGCACACGCCCGAGTGCCCTGGTCGACCGTTGGAAAAACCAGTGGCTGCATGGGGCCTCCGGGCAAAGGGGTGTGGAGATGGGCAGAGTTGAAACAGGCTCTGCCCCATTGCCAGTGCGTCGGCCGGGGGGTTCAAAGCCGAGGAAGGGTCCCCGGGCAGGAGAATGGCGTCCTCCATCTCCGGTGGGGTCAGTGGTTGCGGAATAATCAGCCCGTGTGTATCCTCTTTCTGTTCCCCGAGGCAGGCGGTGAAGGTTGGGCAGAGGCCGGCGGCACTCTGTCCAGTTGCCAGCTCTTCTGCTGGGTAAGCAGGCGCAGGAACAATGTCCAGGCAGTTGGATGGGGTCAACGGCTGCGGGGTAATCAGCTCGGGTAAATCCTCCTTCAGCTCCTCAGGGCAGATGAGGGAGGTTGGGCAGAGGCCAGCGGCACTCTGCCCCGTTGCCAGCTCTTCTGCTGGGGAGGTGGGTACAGGAACAAAGTCCAGGGGGTTGGATGGGGTAAGCGGCTGAGGGATAAGCAGCTCAAGGGTATCCCCCTTCTGCTCCTCAGGGCCGATGGTGGAGGATGGGCAGAGGCCAGCGGCACTCTGCCCCGTTGCCAGCTCTTCTGCTGGGTAAGCGGACACTGGCACAGTGTCATCTTGCGGGGGTGGGATGATAAAATCCTCTCTGGGCCACTCGGACCCTTTACGCGGCACATTCTGGTCGCTTGGCACCTGCCGTGCTTCTTCCGACCTGGCCGGCTCGTCTACTGTGGTCCCGACAGGGACCCATGGGAGCATCTCGGGCTCCAATACCTCCGTGGCACTTGGACTGTCTGCTTCTTTGGCCAGACAGTCCCAGGTCATGGGGCTTGTGACGGAATGGGTGTTGTCCTCCTGCGGGTGTGCTCCTATCTGCTCCTCCCACTGCGCTTCATGCCGACCCGACTACCGAGTGGCACGGCACTCGGCGTCTCGAGCGGCCTGGAGTGACACTGGGGAAGGGTTGGCGGGCTATGTCGAGGGACCCCTGTATGAGACCAGCCCGACCACCAAGCGTCACGGCACTCGGCGTCTCGAGCAGCTGATCTACTGACCTCGGGAAAGATGAGTCCGTCTGCTGATGTTAGCTGCTCGGGTGGGAAACGTTCCGTCCGTGCCGGTTTACTCGTTCGGACGGCAAACGTTTCGGATTTCCCTCGGATGTATAGCGCTTCGATATACCGATGCGCGGGAGACGCGCCGCGTCGAGGCTTCGGATCGAGCCGCAGAGTCTAAGCAGGTACGAACTTTCTCGGAATAGATGCGTGGGAGCGGCGCCGCAGTTCCGATACGAAGATGTGGAATTATTGCAGCTGCGGCGGTTCACTGCTCCGATGCGCGGGTAGTTGCCACAGTGGTCGAAGAATCGTACCTCGTGGGTGATGCGCACAGAGACTGTGAGGAGCCTCGTGTGGCGGACGATCAGAAAAGACACCAGGCGGAGCTGAATGTACAGGTTGAACTCAGCTTTACTGGGAACTTCACATATATTTATCAACAATCAAACATAAAACAAGACAATGGAAACCCTGCCCGCCCCCCATGAGCCCATTGGCCCTTCCTCGAGGTGGAGTGCCTTAGTCCAGATTCTTATTGGTCGATTCGTAACCGGACGTTCCTGTGGCGGAATGAGGTGTTGTCCGCCTGCGGGTGTGCTCCTATCTGCTCCTCCCACTGCGCTTACCGCCGACGTGACTACCGAGCGTCACGGCACTCAGCGTCTCGAGCGGCCTGGGATGACCCTGGGGAAGGGTTGGCGGGCTGTGGAGGGGACCCCGGGGCGAGATCAGCCCGACCACTGAGTGTCACGGCACTCAGCGTCTCGAGCGGCTGATCTACTGACCTTGGTGCGATTCGGATCTGATGTGGAGCGGCCGTTCGGGTGGGAAACGTTTCGTCTGGGACCGTTCGGATGGGAAACGTTTCGGATTTCCCTCGGATATGCAGCGCTTCGGTATATCGATGCGCGGCAGACGCGCCGCGGCTTCGGTTCGGAATACAGCACCTCCGCGTGATCGATCGTTCGGCACGGTCGAAGCCCATACGATGCACCCCTGTGCTGATTCAGGATGCAGCCACAGGGTGATCGGTTCATATCTCGGGATGCCGCACTCTGGAGACCGCGTGGGATCTCAGCAATGCGGCTGAAAATAAAGGACACCAGGCGGAGCTGTATGCACTAGATAATCTGGCTTTATTTTTACATTTCACATATATTTATCAACATTGGTACAGTAAGAAAACAATGGGAATCCCTGCCCGCCCCCACAAGTCTCATTGGCCCTCGCTGGAAGGAGGCACCCGGGTCCCGATTCGTATTGGCGGTTTCAAATCGGGGTGTTGCCAATTCGCAACCGGATGGTCCGAATCGGCCATTTTACGATTCGACCGGATGGTCCGAATCGGCCATTTTCCGATCCGATCGATTCGACCGGATCCACGAGGCGCTGGGAAAATGGCGGCGAGCAAGACACACAATGGGATTACACACATTTTGCAATACACATACGGGGACACTTTTATTACACCACACAATGAAACCACATCTAAATAAAATAACATACGGAATTCCGCTGGTGCAACGGCACCTAAGAGTCTGGAGGGATCGAACTGTCCCAAAGGACCGCCCCTGGCTGAGGGTGCTGGGCCATTCCGTGACAGTTCCGAATCGGCCATTTTTCGATTCGGCCAATTCGACCGGATGTTCCGAATCGGCCATTTTACGATTCGGCCACTCTGACCGGATCCACGAGGCGATGGCAAATGGCGGCGAGCAAAGTATACAATGGGGTTTAACATACGTTTCACAGTTATACATACAGGGGACACTTTTATTACACCACACAAAAACAACCACATCTAATACAATAAAACAAGGTGTTCCTATGGTGCAACGGCACTTACGAGTCCATAGTAACCCCAAATGTCACAAAGGAACTGTCCCTGGCTGGGAGTCCTGGGCTTTGCTGCCGAGCCTCTTGGGGCATTCCGTGACACTCCTCCCCCTTCCCAAAGTTCAACGCACCCGGTTGGACCCCAACGGGTCATACCGGGGAAGTCGGTGCTCTCAGGTCCATAGACTGTCGGGAGGAGGCGAGCCGTCGGTCGGGAGTGTAACACCCTCTGGAAAAACTGGCCTGGATACCCTGGGCACAAATTGGGTGGTGGGCAGAGGCCAGCGGCACTCTGCCCCGTTGCCAGCTCTTCTGCTGGGGAGACGGATATATTATGCGGGACACAGTTTACCTCCCGTCGGGGTAGGGTCATCGTTTGCAGGGCCGGCAGCCCCTGGGAGTCCTCACCGCAATCTTCTGGGCGAACCAACAAAGGTGGGCAGAGGCCAGCGGCGCTCTGCCCTGTTGCCAGCGCTTCCGCTGAAGGGGTCGATACTGAGGATGGGTCTCCTGGCAGGAGAATGGTGCCCTCCGTTCTCGGTGGGGTCATGGGTTGTGGGAAAACCATCCCGGGGGAATCCTCTCTTGGGTCAAATGGGACCATTATGCATGGTGGGCAGAGGGCATCGGCGCTCTGGCCAGTCGCCAGCACTTCAGCTGGGTGGGTGTCTCCTTGCGGGAGGGTGGCTTCTTCCATCCCCAGGGAAATCAGTAGTTGCGGGCAACCCAGCCCGGGGGGAGCCTCTGTCTGCTCCTCTTGGCAGAATGTGGGGAATGGGCAGAGGCCAGCGGTGCTCTGCCCCGTGGCCAGCTCTTCGGCTGGGTGGGGGTCTCCTTGCGGGAGGATTGCTTCTCCCATCTTCAGGAGAGTCAACGGCTGCGGGCAGACCAGCCCGGGGGGAACATCTGTCTGCTCCTCTTGGCAGACTGTGAAAAGTGGGCAGAGGCCATCGGCGCTCTGCCCCGTCGCCAGCTCTTCTGCTGGGCCAGCGGACACGGCCACCGTGTCTTCTGGCTGAGGCGGGAGGATAACTTCCTCTCTGGGCCACTCGGCCCCTTTACGCGACCCATTCTGGCCGCTCGGCACCTGCCGGGCCTCTTCCGACCTGGCCAGCTCATCTACTGTGGTCCCGGCGGGGACCCATGGGAGCGTCTCGGCCTCCCATACTTCAGTGTCACTTGGACTGTCTGTTTCTTCGACCAGACAGTCCCAGGTCATGGGGCTTAGGCCGGACTGCGGAGCGTCGTCCAGCAACCTTCTGTAGGCCTTCTCAAGCTCCCATTCGCGTTCTGCCAGGAACTCCAGTTCCTCTAGCTCGAAGTCCTCACTTCCATAGGAGAGTTCCTCTACCCAGCGTTCCAGTATTCTCTGCCATCGCCACTCCGACTCTTCTCCGAACCCGGGGTCATTGGCCGTTCCCTCGTATACCAGCCCTGTGCCGCCGTAGAGGGGCCCTGCGGTGGAGGCGCCGTCGATGGTGCGGGGTAGCAGGGGGCCTATCACCCACTGGGATGCCTGGTAAGCAGCATCCAGTGAAATCTCCTGCTGCACCAGGTGTTGGAGTTCTGCCTCCCACCCCTCTGAGGATCGGCCTTGCAGGATCGCTGCTCTGGCGTTGTACTGCACCTGGTAGATAGCAGCGTCAGAAGGGACATCGACACCATGGCAGTCCCTTTCATGGTACAGTGCCTCGTACCAAAGTTCTTGGCGAATCTCGTCCCGCCACTCCGGCCCAGTGGGCTCAACTGCGGACCCGTAATACCGATCCAGGCCCTCCTGCAGCCTTCTTGGAAATTCAGCCCTCATGTCTGCGAGGGTGCTGGCACATGGGCACCACCCCTCGATGGGGAATGAGGCGTCCTCAGATGCAGCTTCAGGCGGGCTGTAAGTCTCCATCCAAGGGTCGCGGGGATGTGCGGTTTCCCCAATAAAAACTCCAGGCGAGCTGTAAGTCCAGAAAGGGGTATCGCTGGGGGGGTAGATTCCCGGGATGAAGCTCCAGTCGAGCTGTAAGCCTCGAACCAAGGTTCTACGGGGTAGGGTGCAGGGGCAGAATGTTCAGTACTTTTTGCACGGAGCGCCGCCATCCGCAGCTCGTGCTGACGGTCCTTCTCCTGCTCCTCATCCTCCTGGAGGTCCATCATTAGTTGTCTCACCGTGTCCTCGGAGGGAGTGAGGCCGAATCTCTCGAACATCGATCGAGCTTTCTGTCGGAGGTGCTCGTTAGGGCCCGGAGTCAGGGTTGGGGGGCTTACCCCTTGCTGGTCCATCCTGGTAAGCTCCTTCACCAGGGTTTTCTTGCTTTTGGTGCCGGGGGTTACTCCCCGACTCTCCAACATGATCCGCAGGACGTCCCTTTTGTAGACACTGTACCCAGCCATGGTGAGGGTCTTCTTGGGGGGTGCAGAGAGCTTATCCCACCGCTGCCACCAGTGTGACGGAATGGGTGTTGTCCGCCTGCGGGTGTGCTCCTATCTGCTCCTCCCACTGCACTCACCGCTGACCCGACTACCGAGTGGCACGGCACTCGGCGTCTCGAGCGGCCTGGAGTGACCCTGGGGAAGGGTTGGCGGGCTATGGCGAGGGACCCCTGTATGAGACCAGCCCGACCACCGAGCGCCACGGCACTCGGCGTCTCGAGCAGCTGATCTACTGACCTCGGGAAAGATGAGTCCGTCTGCTGATGTTAGCTGCTCGGGTGGGAAACGTTCCATCCGTGCCGGTTTAGTCATTTGGACGGGAAACGTTTCGGATTTCCCTCGGATGTATAGCGCTTCGATATACCGATGCGCGGGAGACGCGGCGCGTCGAGGCTTCGGATCAAGCCGCAGAGTCGAAGCGGGTACGAACTTTCTCGGAATAGATGCGTGGGAGTGGTTCATTGCTCGATGCACGGGAAGTTGCCACAGTGGTCGAAGAATCGTACCTCGTGGGTGATGCGCACAGAGACTGCGAGGAGCCTCGTGTGGCGGACGATCAGAAAAGACACCAGGCGGAGCTGAATGTACAGGTTGAACTGAGCTTTACTGGGAACTTCACATATATTTATCAACAATCAAACATAAAACAAGACAATGGAAACCCTGCCTGCCCCCCATGAGCCCATTGGCCCTTCCTCGAGGTGGAGTGCCTTAGTCCAGATTCTTATTGGTCGATTCGTAAACGGACGTTCCGGATCGGCCATTTTTCGATTCGGCCAATTCGACTGGATGTTCCGAATCGGCCATTTTACGATTCGGCCACTCCGACCGGATCCACGAGGCGATGGCAAATGGCGGCGAGCAAAGTATACAATGGGGTTTAACATACGTTTCACAGTTATACATACAGGGGACACTTTTATTACACCACACAAAAACAACCACATCTAATACAATAAAACAAGGTGTTCCTATGGTGCAACGGCACTTATGAGTCCATAGTAACCCCAAATGTCACAAAGGAACTGTCCCTGGCTGGGAGTCCTGGGCTTTGCTGCCGAGCCTCTTGGGGCATTCCGTGACAGGGCTTAGGCCTGACTGCGGAGCGTCGTCCAACAACCTTCTGTAGGCCTTCTCCAGCTCCCATTCGTGCTCTACCAGGAACTCCAGTTCTTCTATCCCGAAGTCCTTGCTCTCGTATGAGAGTTCCTCTTCCCGGCGTTCCAGTATCTCCTCCAACCGCCACTCCGACTCTTCTCCAAACCCGGGGTCGTTGGCCATCCTTTCGTATAGCAGCCCTGTGCCGCCGTAGTGAAGGCCTGCGGTGGAGGCGCTGTCGATGGTGCGGGGTAGTAAGGGGCCTATTAACCACTGGGACGCCCGGTAAGCGGCGTCTAGTGCGATCTCCTGCTGAACCAGGTATTGGAGCTCTGTCACCCACTCCTCTGGGGGTCGGCCTTTCAGGAATGCTGCTCTGGCATTGTACTGCACTTGGTAGATGGCAGCGTCGGAGGGAACATTGACACCATGGTAGTCCCTTTCATGGTACAGTGCCTCGTACCAGAGTTCTTGGCGGATCTCATCCCGCCACTCGGGCCCAGAGGGCTCAACTGTAGATCCATGATACCGATCCAGGCCCTCCTGTAGCCTTCTCGGGAATTCAGCCCTCGTGTCTGCGAGGGTGCTGGAACAGTGGCAACATCACTCGATGGGGGGTGTGGCGTCCTCGGATGCAGCTCCAGGCGGGCTGTAAGCCTCCATCCAAGGGTCGCTGAGATGTGCGTTTTCCTCAATTAAAACTCCAGGCGAGCTGTAAGTCCAAAAATAAGTATCGCTGGGGGGTGTAGATTCCCTGGATGAAGCTCCAGTCGAGCTGTCAACCTCGAACCAGGGTTCTACGGGGTAGGGTTCAGGGGCAGGGTATTCAGGCCTTTTTGCTCAGAGCACCGCCATCCACAGCTCGTGCTGACGGTCCTTCTCTTGCTCCTCTTCCTGCCGGACCTCCTGGATGGCGTTGTGTATAGCGGCTTCCGACGAGGCAGCTCCGAAGAGGGCTAGCCGCTGCCGCACTTTCCTTTGGAAAGGATCTTCTGGGACCAATGCCTGGGTGGGTGGTAAGGTTGGCGTGCCCACGGCTCCCTGGTCCATTTCCTGCAATTCCTCGATCATGGTGTCTTTGCTTTTGGAGCCCGGGGTTCCTCCCCGACTCTCCAACATGACACGCAGGGTGTCCCTTTTGTAGATACTGTACCCAGCCATGGTGAGGGTCTTCTGGGGGGTGCAGAGAGCATATCCCACCGCTTGCCACCAGTGTGACGGAATGGGTGTTGTCCGCCTGCGGGTGTGCTCTTATCTGCCACTCCTTGTGCCCTCGCCGCCTGACCCGACTACCGAGTGGCACGACACTCGGTGTCTCGAGCTGCCCGGGATGATCCTGGGAATGGGTTGGCGGGATACCGGGAGGGACCCCTGCAAAAGACCAGCCCGACTACCGAGCGTCACGGCACTTGGCATCTCGAGTGGCTGATCCACTGATGTTGAGGAAGAGGGGACCGTCTGCTGGGTTAGCCACTCTGGAGGGAAACGTTTCGGCCGTGCAGCGTTTCGATGGATCGATGCGCGGACGAAGCGCCGCTGCTCCGACTCAGGGATGCGGAGGTTCGTTGCCTCGATGCGCGTACGAAGTGCCGCTGCTCCGATTCATGGATGCGGAGTTCGTTGCCTCGATGCGCGTACGAAGCGCCGCTGCTCCGATTCGTGGATGCGGAGTTCGTTGCCTCGATGCGTGTACGAAGCGCCGCTGCTCTGGGATACGGCCCTTCGATGTGCCGATGCGCGGGCTCAGCCACAGGGGTCGCGGGATCGGTACCTGGGCAATGGGTGTACAAGAGACTGCGGGGAATCTCATGTAGGGAAGGCTCAAGGAAGACACCAGGCGAAGCTGTATGTACAGGTTGAACTGCCTTTTACTGGGAACTTCACATGTATTTATCAACAGTCATACAAAGAAAAGACAATGGAATCCCTGCCCGCCCCCCATGGGTCTCATTGGCCCTTGCTCGAGTTGAAGACATGGGTCCCGATTCAGATTGGTCGCCCCCGAATAGAGGTGGTGCCGATTCGTTACCGGACGTTCCGAATCGGCCATTTTACGATTCGGCCACATTTAGTTTCGACCACCTTTCGACCGGATCCAGCTCGGCCCCCATTTTGAGCCTGGAATCCCTTTGTTCTCTCCAGACCCACGAGGGGATGGGCAATGGCGACGGGCAAAAACATACAATGGGTGTCTTACATACTTTACACGGTTATACATACAGGGAACACTTTTATTACATCACGCAATAACAACCACATCTAATAAAGAAATCAAGGTGTTCCTACGGTGCAGCGGCACTTAAGAGTCCACAATAATCCAAACGCCATCGAAACTGACCCTGGCTGAGAGTCCTGGGCTTTGCTGCCGAGCCTCTTGGGTCATTCTGTGACAGTGCAATAAGGGTCTGGCTTGGCCTTGAAGGTCTTACTGGGCCTTGGGGTCTGGCTGGGCCCTGGGGTTCTGGCTGGGCCATGGGGTTCTGGCTGAGCCCTGAGGTTCTGGCTTGGCCCTGGAGGTCTGACTGGGCCCTGGGGTCTGGCTTTGCCCTGAGGGTCTAGCTGTGCCCTGGAGGTCTAGCTGAGCACCAGGGGTCTGGCTGGGCCCCTGGGGACTGTCTGTGCCCTAATGGTCTGGCTTGGCCTTGAAGGTCTTACAAGGCCTTGGGGTCTGACTGGGCCCTGAGGGTCTGGCTGGAATTGGGATCTGGCTTGGCCCTGGGGTTCTGGCTGGGCCATGGGGTCTGGCTGGGCCCTGAGGGTCTGGCTTGCCCCTGGAGGTCTGGCTATGACCTGAAAGTCTGTCTGGGAACTGAATTTCTCACTCTCACTGGTCCCTGTGGTCTGCCTGGGCCCTAGAGGTCTGGCTAGGCCCTGGGGGTCTGGCTGGGCTCTAGGGTCTGGCTGTGCCCTGGGGTCTGGCTAGGCCCTAAGGGTCTGGCTGGGACCTGAAGGTCTTACTGGGCCCTGTGGTCTGGCAGGGCCCTGATGGTCTGGCTGGACCTTTGGGTCTGGCTGGGCCCTGGTGTCTGGCTGGGCCTTGGGGTGTGGCTGGGCCCCAGGGGTCTGACTGGGTTTTAAGGGTCTGGCTTGGCCTTGAAGTTCTTACTGGGCCTTGGGGGTCTGGCTGGGCCCTGAGGGTCTGGCTTGAACTTGGGGTCTGGCTGGGCCCTGGGGTTCTGGCTGGCCATGGGGTCTGGCTGGCCCTGAGGGTCTGGCTTGGCCCTGAAGGTCTGACTGGGCCCTGGGGTCTGGCTGGCCCTGAGGGTCTGGCTGGCCCTGAGGGTCTGGCTGGGCCCTGGCTGGGCCTTGGTGTCTGGCCTGGCCCTAGGGGTCTGGCTGGGCTCTAGGGTCTGGCTGGGCCCTGGGGGTCTCGCTAGGCCCTAAGGGTCTGGTGGGGCCCTGGAGGTGTGGCTGGGCCCCTGGGTTCTGTATGGGCCCTAAGGGTCTGGCTTGGCATTGAAGGTCTTACTGGGCCTTGGGGTCTGGCTGGGCCCTGAGGGTCTGACTGTAACTTGGGGTCTGGCTTGGCCCTGGGGTTCTGGCTGGGCCCTGGGGGTCTGACATTGGCCCTGGGGGTCTGGCTGGGCCCTGGGGTCTTTCTGGGCCTTGGGGTCTGGCTGGGCCCTGGGGGTCTGTCTGGGCCCTAAGGGTCTGGCTTTGCCTTGCTGGTCTTATTGGGCCTTGTGGTCTTGCTGTTCCCTGAGGGTCTGGCTGGAACTTGAGGTCTGGCTGGGCTCTGGGCTCTGGCTGAGCCATGGGGGTCTGGCTGTTCCCTGAGCTTCTGGCTTGGCCCTGGAGGTCTGACTGGGCCATGGGGTCTGGCTGGACCCTGAGGGTCTGGCTGGGCCCTGGCTGGGCCTTGGTGCATGGCTTGGCACTAGGGGTCTGTCTGTATCTTGGGGTCTGGCTGGGCCCTTTGGGTCTGGCTGGGCTCTAGGGTCTGGCTGGGTCCTGGGGGTCTGGCTTGGCCCTAAGGGTCTGGCTGTGCCCTGGAGGTCTGGCTGGTCCCCGGGGGTCTGTCTGGGCCCTAAGGGTCTGGCTTGGCCTTGAAGGTCTTACTGGGCCTTGGGGTCTGGCTGGGCCCTAAGGGTCTGACTGGAACTTAGTGTGGCAGAATGAGTGTTGTCCGCCTGCGGGTGTGCTCCAATCTGCTCCCCCCACTGCGCTTACCGCCGGCCCAACTACCGAGTGACACAGCACTCGGCGTCTCGTGCGACCTGGAGTGACCCTGGGGAGGGTGCCTTAGAGTCTGGCTGGGTCGTGGTGGTATGGCTGGGCCCTAAGAGTCTGGCTGGGCCCTATAGGTCTGGCTTGACCCTGGGGTCTGTCTTTGCCCTGGGGGTCTGGCTGATCTCTAGGGTCTGGCTGGGCCCTGGGGGTCTTGCTGGGTTTTGGGGTCTGGCTGCACTGTGGGGGTATGGCTGGGCCCTAAGAGTCTTGCTGGGCCCTGGAGGTCTGGCTGGGCCTTGGTGTCTGGCTTGGCACTAGGAGCCTGGCTGTGCTTTGGGGTCTGGCTGGGCCCTGGGGGTCTAGCTGGGATCTAGGGTCTGGCTGGGCCCTGGGGGTCTGGCTAGGCTAATGGTCTGGCTTGGCCTTGATGGTCTTACTGGGCCTTGGGGTCTGGCTTGGCCCTGAGGGTCTAACTGGAACTTGGGGTCTGGCTGGGCCCTGGGGTTCTGGCTGGGCCATGGGGTTCTGGCTTAGCCCTGAGGGTCTGGCTTGGACCTGGAGGTCTGACTGGGCCATGGGGTCTGGCTGGGCCCTGAGGGTCTGGCTGGGCCCTGAGGTCTCACTGGGCCCTGGGTCTGGCTGGGCCCTGTAGGTATGGCTGGCCCTGGGGTCTGGCTGGGCCCTGGGGTCTGCTGGGCTCTAGCTTCTTGCTGGGCTTTGGGGGTCTGGCTTGTTGTGGAAATGGTATTATGTGAACATTATATTCTAGGATGTGTGTGTTTTATAAGTTGTCATCTGTCTCCCTGTGTTGGATTGGAACGAGAAAACGCTCTAGCAGAGGGTACTTGGGTTTAATCCAACCAGCGACAAAACCGTCAGTATGAAAACCTTCTTTTGGGTTTAGAGACGACATACCTGCTTTTAACACATTTAAGCCTTGTTGTACACTCGTACCGGGTACTGACAATAACTGTAATGTCTCCGCAGATATATCTCAAATCTATAAGAACAAGTAGACTGGTCTTCACTAGATACTGATCAATCTGAGCAGTGTTAAATGGGGTCCATACTGACAGTGATGGGGGATGGTCGGACAGACATTGCTGACGGAGACAATGGACATGACTCAGGGATGAGTCATGTACAGGGGGCTGGTCGGTCATCCTAGTACACTCCCCTGTCCTTTTGATATGTAAATGTACTTACTGGGCTAACTAGTTTCTGCTGTAAAGCCATTCAGCCACTGGGCGTGGACCTATTGTCTAATAAATTAAGCGGACCAGAGGCAAGGAGGCTTCTCTTGGTCAGATGAACTCCAGCTAGAAGCAGTTTGTGTGTGTGACTCTTTCTGGGCTAAAGAAGGCATCCATTATAAAGGGAATGAGGATCCAATGAGACCACAGCAGAGTCTCTGGGTCTCCTTTCTGCGCTTGTTCAGATAAGTATGGCAGGGAGAGCAGAGAGCTGCTTGTAAATGCAGCGAATCAAACTACACAGAAATTAAAAGTAGATTAATTTCTACAACAGGCTGGACCTTGGGGGTCTGGGTGGACCTTGGGGTCTGGCTGGACCCGAAGGGTCTGGCTAGGCACTAAAGGTCTGCTGGGCCCTGGAGATCTGACTGAGCCTGGGGTCTGGCTCGGCCCCGAGTGTCTGGATTGGCCCTGAAGGTCTGACTGGGCCCTGGACTCTTGCTGGGCCCTGAGGGTTTGTCTGGGCCTTGGTGTCTGGCTTGGCCCTAGGGGTCTGGCTGGGCCTTGGAGTCTAGCTGGGCCCTGGGAGTCTGGCTGGGCTCTAGGGTCTGGCTGGGCCCTGGGGGTCTTGCTGGGCCCTAAGGGTCTGGCTGGGCCTTGGAGGTCTGGCTGGGCCCCGGGGGTCTGTCTGGAACTTGGGGTCTGGATTGGCCTAGGAGTTCTGGCTGGGCCATGGGTCTGGCTGGGCCCTGAGGGTCTGGATTGCCCCTTTAGGTCTGACTTGGCCCTGGGGTCTGGCTGGGCCTTGGGGTCTTTACTGGACCCTGGGGGTCTGGCTGGGCTCTAGAGTCTGGCTGGGCCCTGGATGTCTGACTGGGCCCCGGGGTTCTGTCTGGGCCCTGGGGTTCTGGCTGGGCCATGGGGTTCTGGCTGAGCCCTGAGGTTCTGCATTGGCCCTGGAGGTCTGACTGGGCCCTGGGGTCTGGCTTTGCCCTGAGTGTCTAGCTGTGCCCTGGAAGTCTGGCTGAGCACCGGGGATCTGTCTGGGCCCTAAGGGTCTGGCTTGGCATTGAAGGTCTTACAGGGCCTTGGGTCTGGCTGGGCCCTGAGGGTCTGGCTGAACTTGGGATCTGTCTTGAACCTGGGGTTCTGGCTGGTCCCTGGGTATGGCTGGGCCTGGGGTCTGGCTGGGCCTGTGGGTCTGGCTGAGCTCTAGGATCTGGCTGGGCCTTGGGGGTCTGGCTAGGCCCTAAGGGTCTGGCTGGGCCCTGGAGGTCTGACTGGGCCCTGGAGTCTTGCTGGGCTCTTACAGTCTGGCTGGACCTTGAGGTCTTGCTGGGTTCTGGGAGTATGGCTGGGCCCTGGGTCTGTCTGGGCCTTGGGTCTGGCTGGGCCCTGGGGGTCTGTCTGGGCCCTAAGGGTCTGGCTTTGCCTTGCAGGTCTTACTGGGCCTTGTGGTCTTGCTGTTCCCTGAGGGTCTAGCTGGAACTTGGGGTCTGGCTGGGCCCTGGGGTTCTGGCTGGGCCTTGGGGTCTGGCTGGGCCCTGAGGGTCTGGCTTGGCCCTTTTAGTCTGATTGGGCCATGGGGTCTGGCTGGGCCCTGGCTGGGCCTTGGTGTCTGGCTTGGCCCTAGGGGTCTGGCTGTGCCTTGGTGTCTGGCTGGGCCATGGGGGTCTGGCTGAACTCTAGGGTATGACTGGGCCCTGGGGTCTGGCTTGGCCCTAGGGGTCTGGCTGGACCTTGGAGTCTGGCTGGGCCCTGGGGTCTGGCTGGGCCCGTGGGTCTGGCTGAGCTCTAGGATCTGGCTGGGCCCTGGGGTCTGGCTGGGCCCTGGAGGTCTGACTGGGCCCTGGAGTCTTACTGGGCTCTTACAGTCTGGCTGGACCTTGAGGTCTTGCTGGGTCCTGGGAGTATGGCTGGGCCCTGGGGTCTGTCTGGGCCTTGGGGTCTGGCTGGGCCCTGGGGGTCTGTCTGGGCCCTAAGGGTCTGGCTTTGCCTTGCAGGTCTTACTGGGCCTTGTGGTCTTGCTGTTCCCTGAGGGTCTGGCTGGAACTTGGGGTCTGGCTGGGCCCTGGGGTTCTGGCTGGGCCTTGGGGTCTGGCTGGGCCCTGAGGGTCTGGCTTGGCCCTTTTAGTCTGATTGGGCCATGGGGTCTGGCTGGGCCCTGGCTGGGCCTTGGTGTCTGGCTTGGCCCTAGGGGTCTGGCTGTGCCTTGGTGTCTGGCTGGGCCATGGGGGTCTGGCTGAACTCTAGGGTATGACTGGGCCCTGGGGTCTGGCTTGGCCCTAGGGGTCTGGCTGGACCTTGGAGTCTGGCTGGGCCCTGGGTGTCTGGCTGGGCTCTAGGGTCTGGCTGGGCCCTGGGGGTCTGGCTGGAACTTGGGGTCTGGATTGGCCCCGGGATTCTGGCTGGGCCATGAGTCTGGCTGGGCCCTGAGGGTCTGGATTGCCCCTGGAGGTCTGGCTTGGCCCTGGGCCCTGAGCATCTGGCTGGGCCCTGGGTCTGGCTGGGCCCTGAGGGTCTGGATTGCCCCTTTAGGTCTGACTTGGCCCTGGGGTCTGGCTGGGCCTTGGGGTCTTTACTGGACCCTGGGGGTCTGGCTGGGCTCTAGAGTCTGGCTGGGCCCTGGATGTCTGACTGGGCCCCGGGGTTCTGTCTGGGCCCTGGGGTACTGGCTGGGCCATGGGGTTCTGGCTGAGCCCTGAGGTTCTGCATTGGCCCTGGAGGTCTGACTGGGCCCTGGGGTCTGGCTTTGCCCTGAGTGTCTAGCTGTGCCCTGGAAGTCTGGCTGAGCACCGGGGATCTGTCTGGGCCCTAAGGGTCTGGCTTGGCATTGAAGGTCTTACAGGGCCTTGGGGTCTGGCTGGGCCCTGAGGGTCTGGCTGGAACTTGGGATCTGTCTTGAACCTGGGGTTCTGGCTGGTCCCTGGGGTATGGCTGGGCCCTGGGGTTCTGGCTAGGCCTTGGGGTCTGGCTTGGCCCTTTTAGTCTGATTGGGCCATGGGGTCTGGCTGGGCCCTGGCTGGGCCTTGGTGTCTGGCTTGGCCCTAGGGGTCTGGCTGTGCCTTGGTGTCTGGCTGGGCCATGGGGGTCTGGCTGAACTCTAGGGTATGACTGGGCCCTGGGGTCTGGCTTGGCCCTAGGGGTCTGGCTGGACCTTGGAGTCTGGCTGGGCCCTGGGGTCTGGCTGGGCCTGTGGGTCTGGCTGAGCTCTAGGATCTGGCTGGGCCCTGGGGTCTGGCTAGGCCCTAAGGGTCTGGCTGGGCCCTGGAGGTCTGACTGGGCCCTGGAGTCTTACTGGGCTCTTACAGTCTGGCTGGACCTTGAGGTCTTGCTGGGTCCTGGGAGTATGGCTGGGCCCTGGGGTCTGTCTGGGCCTTGGGGTCTGGCTGGGCCCTGGGGGTCTGTCTGGGCCCTAAGGGTCTGGCTTTGCCTTGCAGGTCTTACTGGGCCTTGTGGTCTTGCTGTTCCCTGAGGGTCTGGCTGGAACTTGGGGTCTGGCTGGGCCCTGGGGTTCTGGCTGGGCCTTGGGGTCTGGCTGGGCCCTGAGGGTCTGGCTGGCCCTTTTAGTCTGATTGACCATGGGGTCTGGCTGGGCCCTGGCTGGGCCTTGGTGTCTGGCTTGGCCTAGGGGTCTGGCTGTGCCTTGGTGTCTGGCTGGGCCATGGGGTCTGGCTGAACTCTAGGGTATGACTGGGCCCTGGGGTCTGGCTTGGCCCTAGGGGTCTGGCTGGACCTTGGAGTCTGGCTGGGCCCTGGGTGTCTGGCTGGGCTCTAGGGTCTGGCTGGGCCCTGGGGGTCTGGCTGGAACTTGGGGTCTGGATTGGCCCTGGGATTCTGGCTGGGCCATGAGTCTGGCTGGGCCCTGAGGGTCTGGATTGCCCCTGGAGGTCTGGCTTTGCCCTGGGCCCTGAGCATCTGGCTGGGCCCTGGATTTATCACGGGGCCCTGGGGTCTGGCTGGGCCCTGAGCGTCTGGCTGGGCCCTGGATTTCTCACAGGGCCCTGGGGTCTGGCTGGGCCCTGAGGGTCTGACTGGAACTTGGGGTCTGGATTGGCCCCGGGATTCTGGCTGGGCCATGAGTCTGGCTGGGCCCTGAGGGTCTGGATTGCCCCTGGAGATCTGGCTTGGCCCTGGGCCCTGAGCATCTGGCTGGGCCCTGGATTTATCACAGGGCCTTGGGGTCTGGCTGGGCCCTGAGCATCTGGCTGGGCCCTGGATTTCTCACAGGGCCCTGGGGTCTGGCTGGGCCCTGGATGTCTGGCTGGGCCTTGGGGTCTTTGCTGGTCCCTGGGTTGGAGGTCTGACTGGGCCCTGGCATCTGGCTGGGCCCTGACAGTCTGGCTGGTCCTTGGGGTCTGGCTGGGCCCTGGGGTCTTTCTGGACCTTGGGGTCTGGCTGGGCCCCGGGATCTGGCTGTGCCCTAAGGGTCTGGCTTGGCCTTGAAGGTCTTAATGGGCCTTGGGGTCTGGTTGGGCCCTGAGGTTCTGGCTGGGCCATGGGGTTCTGGCTTGGCCCTGGAGGTCTGACTGGGCCCTGGGGTCTGGCTGGGCCCTGAGGGTCTGGCTGGGCCCTGGAGGTCTCACTGGGCCCTGGGGTCTGTCTGGGCCCTGTAGGTCTGGCTGGGCCCTGGGGTCTGGCTGGGCCTTGATGATCTAGCTGGACCTTAGGGTCTGGCTGGGCCCTGGAGGTCTGGCTGGGCCTTGGGGTCTGGCTGGGCCATGGGGGTCTGGCTGGGCCCTAAGATTCTGGCTGGGCCCTGGAGGTCTGGCTGGGCCCTGGCTGGGCCTTGGTGTCTGGCTTGGCCCCAGGGGTCTGGCTGCACCTTGGGGTCTGGCTGGGCCCTGGGGTTTGGTTGGGCCCTGGGGGTCTGGCTGGGCTCTAGGGTCTTGCTGGGCCCTGGAGGTCTGACTGGGCCCTGGGGTCTGGCTGGGCCCTGAGGGTCTGGTTGGAACTTGGGGTCTGGCTGGGCCCTGGGGTTCTGGCTGGGCCATGAGGGTCTGGCTGGGCCCTGAGGGTCTGAGTTGGCCCTAAAGGTCTGACTGGGCCCTGGGGTCTGGCTGGGCCCTGAGGGTCTGGCTGGGCCCTGGCTGGGTCTTGGTGTCTGGCTTGGCCCTGGGGGTCTGGCTGGGCTCTAGGGTCTGGCTGGGCCTTGGGGGTCTCACTAGGCTCTAAGTGTCTGGCTGTGCCCTGGAGGTCTGGCTGGGCCCTGGGGGTCTGTCTGTCTCCTAAGGGTCTGGCTTTGCCTTGCAGGTCTTACTGGGCCTTGGGGTCTGGCTGGGCCTTGATGGTCTGACTGTAACTTGGGGTTCTGGCTGGGCCATGGGGACTGGCTGGGCCCTGGGGGTCTGGCTGGGCCCTAAGAATATGGCTGGGCCCTGGAGGTCTGGCAGGGCCCTGGGGTCTGGCTGGGCTCTAGGGTCTGGCTTATCCTTGAAGGTCTTACAGGGCCTTGGGGTATGGGTGGGCCCTGAGGGTCTGGCTGGAACTTGGGGTCTGGCTTGGCCCTGGGTTCTGGCCTGGCCTTGGGGTATGGCTGGGCCCTCGGGGTCTGGCATGGCCTTGGGGTCTGGCTGTGCCGTGGGGGTCTGGCTGGGCCCTAAGAGTCTGGCTGGGCCATGGAGGTTTGGCTGTGCCTTGGTGTCTGGCTGGGCCATGGGGGTCTGGCTGAACTCTAGGGTATGACTGGGCCCTGGGGTCTGGCTTGGCCCTAGGGGTCTGGCTGGACCTTGGAGTCTGGCTGGGCCCTGGGTGTCTGGCTGGGCTCTAGGGTCTGGCTGGGCCCTAAGGGTCTGGCTGGGTCCTGGAGGTGTGGCTGGGCCCCAGGGGTCTGTCTGGGCCCTAAGAGTCTGGCTTGGCCTTGAAGATCTTACTGGGCCTTGGGTCCAGCTGGGCTCTGAGGGTCTGACTGGAACTTGGGGTCTGGATTGGCCCCGGGATTCTGGCTGGGCCATGAGTCGGGCTGGGCCCTGAGGGTCTGGATTGCCCCTGGAGGTCTGGCTTGGCCCTGGGCCCTGAGCATCTGGCTGGGCCCTGGATTTATCATGGGGCCCTGGGGTCTGGCTGGGCCCTGAGCGTCTGGCTGGGCCCTGGATTTCTCACAGGGCCCTGGGGTCTGGCTGGGCCCTGGATGTCTGGCTGGGCCTTGGATTCTGGCTGGGCCTGGGGGTCTGGCTGGTGGGTTTCTGGACCTTGGGTCTGGCTGGGCCCGGGGTCTGGCTGTGGGGTCTGGCTTGGCCTTGAAGGTCTTAATGGGCCTTGGGGTCTGGTTGGCCCTGAGGTTCTGGCTGGGCCTGGGGGTTCTGGCTTGGCCCTGGAGGTCTGACTGGGCCCTGGGGTCTGGCTGGGCCCTGAGGGTCTGGCTGGGCCCTGGAGGTCTCACTGGGCCCTGGGGTCTGGCTGGGCCCTGTAGGTCTGGCTGGGCCCTGGGGTCTGGCTGGGCCTTGATGATCTAGCTGGACCTTAGGGTCTGGCTGGGCCCTGGAGGTCTGGCTGGGTGGGGGGGGTCTGGCTGGGTAGGGGGTCTGGCTGGGCCCTAAGATTCTGGCTGGGCCCTGGAGGTCTGGCTGGGCCCTGGCTGGGCCTTGCTGTCTGGCTTGGCCCCAGGGGTCTGGCTGCACCTTGGGGTCTGGCTGGGTCTTGGTGTCTGGCTTGGCCCTGGGGGTCTGGCTGGGCTCTAGGGTCTGGCTGGGCCTTGGGGGTCTGGCTGGGCCCTGGGGGTCTGTCTTGGTCCTAAGGGTCTGGCTTTGCGTTGCAGGTCTTACTGGGCCTGGGGTCTGGCTGGGCCCTGATGGTCTGACTGTAATTGGGGTTCTGGCTGGGCCATGGGGACTGGCTGGGCCTGGGGGTCTGGCTGGGCCCTGGGGTCTGGCTGGGCCATGGGGGTCTGGCTGGGCCCTAAGAATATGGCTGGGCCCTGGAGGTCTGGCGGGGCCCTGGGGTCTGGCTGGGCTCTAGGGTCTGGCTTATCCTTGAAGGTCTTACAGGGCCTTGGGGTATGGGTGGGCCCTGAGGGTCTGGCTGGAACTTGGGGTCTGGCTTGGCCCTGGGTTCTGGCCTGGCCTTGGGGTATGGCTGGGCCCTCGGGGTCTGGCATGGCCTTGGGGTCTGGCTGGGCCGTGGGGGGGCTGGGCCCTGGAGTCTGGCTGGGCCATGGAGGTTTGGCTGGGCCTTGTTGTCTGGCTTGGCCCTAGGAGTCTGACTGGGCATGGGGGTCTGGCTGTGCTCTAGGGTCTGTTTGGGCCCTGGGGGTCTGTCTGTGCCCTAAGGGTCTGGCTTGGCCTTTAAGGTCTTACTGGGCCTTGGGTCTGGCTGGGCCCTGAGTGGATTGGGGTCTGGATTGGGGGGTTCTGGCTGGGCCATGAGTCTGGCTGGGCCCTGAGTGCCTTGCTGGGCCTGGATCTCTCACTGGGCCCTGGGGCTGGCTGGGCTCTGGATGTCTGGCTGGCCTTGGGGTCTTTGCTGGGCCCTTGGGGTCTGGCTGGGCCCTGAGGGTCTGGCTAGAACTTGGGATCTGGCTTGGCCCTGGGGTTCTGGCTGGGTCCTGGGGTCTGGCTGGGCCCTGGGTTCTGGCTGGGCCCATGGGTCTGGCTGAGTTCTAGGATCTGGCTGGGCCCTGGGGGTCTGGCTAGGCCCTAATCGTCTGGCTGGGCCCTGGAGGTCTGACTGGGCCCTGGAGTCTGGCTGGGCTCTTACAGTCTGGCTGGACCTTGGGGTCTGGCTGGGTCCTGGGAGTCTGGCTTGGCCCTGGGGTCTGTCTGGGCCTTGGGGTCTGGCTGGGCCCTGGGGGTCTGGCTGGAACTTGGTGTCTGGCTGGGCCCTGGGGTTCTGGCTGAGCCTTGGGGTCTGGCTGGGCCCTGAGGGTCTGGCTGGGCCCTGGCTTTCGCCTTGGTGTCTGGCTTGGCCCTAGGGGTCTGGCTGTGCCTTGGTGTCTGGCTGGGCTATGGGGGTGTGGCTGAACTCTAGGGTATGACTGGGCCCTGGGGTCTGGCTGGACCCTGAGGGTATGTCTGGTCCTTGGTGTCTGGCTTTGCCCTAGGGGTCTGGCTGGGCCTTGGAGTCTGGCTGGGCCCTGGATGTCTGGCTGGGCTCTAGGGTCTGGCTGGGCCCGGGGGTCTGGCTGGGCCCTGGGGGGTCTGTCTGGGCCCTAAGGGTCTGGCTTGGCCTTGAAGGTCTTACTTTGCCTTGGGTCCAGCTGGGCCCTGAGGGTCTGACTGGAACTTGGGGTCTGGATTGGCCCAGGGATTCTGGTTGGGCCATGAGTCTGGCTGGGCCCTGAGGGTCTGGATTGCCCCTGGAGGTCTGACTTGGCCCTGGGCCCTGAGCATCTGGCTGGGCCCTGGATTTCTCAAAGTGCCCTGGGGTCTGGCTGGGCCCTGGATGTCTGGCTGGGCCTTGGGTTCTTTGCTGGGCCCTGGGTTGGAGGTCTGACTAGGCCCTGGGGTCTGGCTGGGCCCTGACAGTCTGGGTGGTCCTTGGGGTCTGGCTGGGCCCTGGGGGTCTGGCTGGGCCCTGGGGTCTGTCTGGGCCTTGGGGTCTGGCTGGGCCCCAGGGGTCTTGCTGTGCCCTAAGGGTCTGGCTTGGCCTTGAAGGTCTTATTGGGCCTTGGGGTCTGGCTGGGCCCTGAGGGTCTGGTTGGAACTTCGGGTCTGGCTGGGCCCTGGGGTTCTGGCTGGGCCATGAGGGTCTGGCTGGGCCTTGAGGGTCTTCCTGGGCCTTGGGGTCTGGCTGGGCCATGGGGGTCTGGCTGGGCTCTGATGGTCTGGCAGGACCTTTGGGTCTGGCTGGGCCCTGGGGGTCTGGCTGGGCCTTGGGGTCTCGCTGGGCCCCAGGGGTCTGTCTGTGCCCTAAGGGTATGGCTTGGCCTTGAAGATCTTATTGGGCCTTGGGGTCTGGCTGGGCCCTGAGGGTCTGGTTGGTACTTCGAGTCTGGCTGGGCCCTGGGGTTCTGGCTGGGCCATGAGGGTCTGGCTGGGCCTTGAGGGTCTTCCTGGGCCTTGGGGTCTGGCTGGGCCATGGGAGTCTGGTTGGGCCCTAAGATTCTGGCTGGGCCCTTGAGGTCTGGCTGGGCCCTCAGGTCTGGCTGGGCCCTGGCTGGGCCTTGGTGTCTGGCTTGGCCCCAGAGGTCTGGCTGCACCTTGGGGTCTGGCTGGGCCCTGGGTTCTTGCTGGGCTCTAGGGTCTGGCTGGGCCCTGGGGGTCTGGCTAGGCCCTAAGGGTCTGGCTGGGCCCTGGAGGTCTGGCTGGGCCCCTGGGGTCTGTCTGGGTCCTAGGGGTCTGGCTTGGCCTTGAAGGTCTTACAGGCCTAAGGGTCTGGCTGGGCCCTGAGTGTCTGGCTGGAACTTGGGATCTGGCATTTCCCTGGGGTTCTGGCTGGGCCATGGGGTCTGGCTGGGCCCTGAGTGTCTGGCTGGAACTTGGGATCTGGCATTGCCCTGGGGTTCTGGCTGGGCCATGGGGTCTGGCTGGGCTCTGAGGATCTGGCTTGCTCCTGGAGGTCTGGCTCGGCTCTGAAAGTCTGGCTGGGCCCTGGATTTCTCACTGGTCCTCATGGTCTGGCTGTACCCTGGAGGTCTGGCTGGGCCCTGGGGTCTGGCTGGGCCCTGGGGGTCTGGCTGGGCTCTAGGGTCTGGCTGGGCCCTGGGGTCTGGCTAGGCCCTAAGGGTCTGGCTGGGCCCTGGAGGTCTGACTGGGCCCTGGGGTCTGGCTGGGCCCTGATGGTCTGGCAGGACCTTTGGGTCTGGCTGGGCCCTGGGGGTCTGGCTGGGCATTGGGGTCTGGCTGGGCCTTGGGGTCTGGCTGGGCCCCGGGGGTCTGTCTGGGCCCTAAGGGTATGGCTTGGCCTTGAAGATCTTACTGGGCCTTGGGGTCTGGCTGGGCCCTGAGGGTCTGGTTGGAACTTGGGGTCTGGCTGGGCCCTGGGGTTCTGGCTGTGCCATGAGGGTCTGGCTGGGCCCTGAGGGTCTGGGTTGGCCCTAAAGGTCTGACTGGGCCCTGGGGTCTGGCTGGGCCCTGAGGGTCTGGCTGGGCCCTGGCTGGGTCTTGGTGTCTGGCTTGGCCCTGGGGGTCTGGCTGGGCTCTAGGGTCTGGCTGGGCCTTGGGGGTCTCACTAGGCTCTAAGGGTCTGGCTGTGCCCTGGAGGTCTGGCTGGGCCCTGGGGGTCTGTCTGGGTCCTAAGGGTCTGGCTTTGCGTTGCAGGTCTTACTGGGCCTTGGGGTCTGGCTGGGCCCTGATGGTCTGACTGTAACTTGGGGTTCTGGCTGGGCCATGGGGACTGGCTGGGCCCTGGGGGTCTGGCTGGGCCTGGGGTCTGGCTGGGCCATGGGGGTCTGGCTGGGCCTAAGAATATGGCTGGGCCCTGGAGGTCTGGCGGGGCCCTGGGGTCTGGCTGGGCTCTAGGGTCTGGCTTATCTTGAAGGTCTTACAGGGCCTTGGGGAATGGGTGGGCCCTGAGGGTCTGGCTGGAACTTGGGGTCTGGCTTGGCCCTGGGTTCTGGCCTGGCCTTGGGGTATGGCTGGGCCTCGGGTCTGGCATGGCCTTGGGGTCTGGCTGGGCCGTGGGGGTCTGGCTGGGCCCTAAGAGTCTGGCTGGGCCATGGAGGTTTGGCTGG